>JAODUD010000045.1:14648674-14659932 GCA_026784285.1 Stomatorhinus walkeri
GGAGGAAGAGTCAGAGAAGGTGACCAAGCTAGTCATCTGGAGGAGGAAGAGTCAGAGAAGGTGACCAAGTTAGTCATCTGGGAATGCAAAACACGTGACGCATATTTCTCTTGGTTAACCAGCAACAACCTCCGAGAGAAGCAAACGCGAAACCGGCTACATTCAAAACTAACCAAAAAGCCGACAGTAAACAAAACAAAACATTAACCGTAACCCATAAAAAGCAAATGATAAGCTGGGGACACCATGCAAAACAAACTGTCAACCAGCTCCAAGATAAACACACCATCAGGGGACACCATGCAAAACAAACTGTCAACCAGCTCCAAGAAAAACAAGCAAAACAAATGATATTCAAAACAAATCAGCCAACTTCAAGAAAAACAAACGATCAACTACCTCCATTCAAAATACTCTGTCTAACTAAGTCCATGAGAAACAAGCTCTGAGGCTGTGTAAATATTTAAAATTACATTATCTTGCTCTTCATCATCGATCGTTAAGGTTTCTTTAATACTTTTAACAGGTTGTAAACGTGCAGCTTTTAGTTAGCGTCAATTAATTTAATTAACCAATTGACATGTGATTTAAAGGGTGATGAGTTTGCAAGCTTATGGTATTGGATGCCACTACTGACGTCATCATATTCGTGGTCATGTGACACATGAATGCAGCCAAAGGTTCTACTTGATAAGTCAGGGGTAGAAATGTCAGGGGTCACACTCACTGGCGATAATATGGACAATCCCGGTGAGGATGAAGCGTCCGCCCTTCTTGAGGGTGAAGATCTGGCAGAAGAAGATGAAGAAGGCGATGCCGCAGAAAGACACAGACAGGACCATAAGGCTCTGCACAGCCAGCATCCACTCTGAAAAACAGCGGGGGGGGGGGGGGCGTAAACTCAGGCATGTCGGGCAAATAACTGGGCAGCAGATGAAGGACTGCCAAGAGCAGCTGGACATACCCAAGGAGCCATGTCTGGAATGACCGGGGGACAGGGTGGGGCACAGGGGGTCGAATAGTGACCTCACAGCAACGGATAAAGCACTAGCAGTTTACAGGTGGCCTCTGCTATTGCAGCCTTTAACTTTCATCTCATGTATACTGCAATTCTAAATGGACAAACCATTCTCTATCAGATATAGACTATTTCTGTCTACTTCTTGTCATATCTAAGAACTAAACAGGCCTGACTAATCAATCCTCAGATTAATACAGTAGCTCTGTACAGTACAACAGTCTGTACTCCTAAAAGCCCTACAGTTAGCTGTTCTATTTAGGGTGAAAGACTAGTTTGATGGATTATTATACACATCTTTGCTACCAGAACCATAAAAAACCTCAATCTAGCTTCTCTGTGGACAACTAACTGAACTAATGGTGCATTTCGCTTTTCGTATGAGAAGCTGGAACCAGTTTGATCTAGTCCTTTATTGTTTCCCAGAATTCACATGGTGATAGGCTCCGTTCCAGCTGAAGTATTCAGAATTTAAAGCGGCACTCTTTCTACACAAACACGCTCTCGCTGGCCAGCAGCATGGCGTAAAAAAGCTATTTGTACCCCTACGGGGGGGTCACGCACGTTGGAGCACTGAGGGTTTGAGAGGGTTTGGGTTTCTCCGTGCGTAACTCGGCAAGGCCGCGTCTCAGAGCCTCTCGTGTTCAGCTGCGTCCGCATGTCCTGTTTTGAGCCCGGCCTATGGCACGGGGAGCCTTCCAAGAGTGTAGCCGGGGCTCCGCCCAGCGCTCACTCACATCGCAGGTGACCGCGATATCCCCAGACAGGACGACGATGAGGAGCAGAAAGGCCCACAAACCGGCCTCAGTGCCGTCTCTCCATTTCCACGACTTTGCTCGCCCGCATGGTGCATTTTCTTGCTATCATTGAATATTCAAGGTTTATGTATAATTTTATATAAAGAATCCCGAATTACTCATCAGTAGAGTAGATATTTTATCCATAAGTGTGGCTGGGATTTCAGTAGAGCAGCCATGGTAAATTGTCAAGGACACAACATTTCCTGACCAGCTTTACAAGCCAACAATTACACTGCATCGACGTGCAAGGCACTTTATCATCAAGCCTCCAGTGAGAAATAGAGTTCCAAGACCTACTCGATAACATAATCGACGACGCTGTTAGGTTTTGACCTTAGTGTTTTTTTTCCCCGGCAAAAGAAATGCTTCCAGATTTTGGCAGAGACTCTGATATGTTTAACGGACACATCAATACCTTACATAATTAGGAAGCATTTCTTCAAAAACGTCAGACTAATCTTTTTCCTGAACTAATGATATGGATGTTAATGTCAACAAAGACTTGCAGCCCTTCCAAATGAGCCAACGCAGTTTGTACCATGTAATGCTTAGATATCCTCTACCTTGGGTGTGGTTTTGAACCAAGTTTTTGGGAAACAAAAAATAAAAACTCCTACTAAACTCTGACCAGCAGATATTTTACCCAACATCAATCTGGAGCACAATCTAATATTTTAACTACGTGTGACAAACAAATGCATAATCATCATTATTTGTACCATTGTTCTATATGTACTGACCTGAAGATTTTTTACATTTTCCCTCTAGATGGCAGCACTACGTGACAGCTGAGTGCCGACACGCCCACTACTATTATCACTGTCCACATTTAACGTCTGCAGCTTACACTATACTTACGCTCGCTCCTTGAAAACGTCGACTCAGCAATGATTTCCTATGATAAAACCCGTAAGATTTCAGAGACCCCAAACCTCCGGATGCCCATTTGACCAAGCATGTCTGCCTATGCAGTAAAAGCAGGCACTGGTTTAGCGAACACTTACCTCCAGAGTAAGTGGACACACAGTGATAGCCTTCATTGAATGAGGAGCAGTTAGTCCAAAGGTCAGAGCTACTGCTGTCTCCCACTGTCCAGGCCTGAGGTATAAACACAAGATCTGTGCACCAAAGAGTATCTCTACCGCCGCATCGACACATAACTATACACGTTTGAGTGCCATATAAACACAGCCTATGCAAATATATCCTTGCACGACAACTCAAAGGCACAACAGCGACATTCCTTAACTTTGGAGGAAATAGTTTACACATCGGATGCATCAGTTTTCACAATAAATAAGCATTGGCATGTTTATAAAGGAAAAGAGTGCAAAAGGTAACTGTAATTCAAGCAGTTCTTTTTAAAAGAATCATTACTATGTTACAAGTAGCGAATACTACGATTTGCAAAACAAGTACTCACGCTGAAGACAGTGGAGACGAACAGGAGGGTGAGAGCGGCCAGGTGCAAAACCACTATCCCAAACAGCAGGAGGAGCATTTTTCACAGCTGAAGAAAAGGAGATTTAGGGGCCTGCAGTACACAGCCTCGTCAACGGGCGCCCAGTAAGCGTCCGATTGCTCGACAATCGCCGGAAGATATTCACTTACAGTACGTCGAGGCGATAAAAAATAAACGCAATATTTTGCTTGTAAGCACACACGAAAATTCATGCTAAAATCTGGTAAAACATTCAAATTATTAGAATTATAGGCTACTTAGCTGATTTAATAGAAACCTGGTCGTGCCACTTTAAAACTAAAAGACTCGACTAGAAGAACAAACAAAAAAACAATTCTATTCAATTTTTTTTTCCAAAAATAAAAATATAACCCCAGCGATACCGTGTTTATTTGTATGCAAATTTACATTAACAATTAATTACTCGAAATATGAACAGGTTATTTCTAAGTGGTGCGTTTTGTGTATTTTATTAAAATGGTTATAGGAGATCGGGCAAAATAAAGTAAAATCATTACATGAATAGGCCCATAATAAGTGAATAGTATTCAACGACATGCGAAATTATAACTGCAAGCTGCGGACAGAGATAAAATTGTGCCATACAATCCTGATATATTTTGAATCGGAGTAAGAAGTTCTTAAATTCTGAAATTCTATCATACAGCATATCGCAGGTCAAGTGCAAAATATAATCATGATAGTATGTAGTAAAATCAAGCATTACTGGGCATAATACGTTTAACTTACTTAAAACGTGAGAATGTGTATTCCACAAAAAACGAAAAAGAAGAAGGAAGGAGAAGTGATTTTTATTTCCCACAGATATACTCCACGCTGCCTGCAGCCCCCGACCACATTAATTCTAGCAATAGCTCCCACTTATAGTCCCTCCATGCACGCGCCAGGAACGTGCGGACGTCGTCTCTGCGTCACAATATTCCGGCGTTCCAGTTGCAAGAATATCCATAAACTGCCAAAATCCCCAGGTCCGGCGAAGAATCTTGTAACATAAAGCGCATATGTATAGATATAATTTATACTGTATGTAATACTGTATATATGCACCGCAGACACGCTCATATATTGTTGGAAGGGCTGGAGTATCGCAGAAACTCACAGACATTCATTGTCGCCGCTGGTGCAGAAGCCAGTACAGCAATACCTGCCAGGGATTCCCGTCCGAGTGTTTCGAGTTCCGCCATGTGCAGAAATACCCCCCACCCCTTTCTGTTCGTTATCGCTCCTATTGTGAATTACTCAGTGCGTGCTTATACAATTCTTTTTAATAGCAACCCATCTGTGTTTTTTGTGTATTGTTCTATGGAAACCCACGGGTTCATACAATATTTAAGCGTGCAATTTAAATCGCGCTTTTGCTGTGAGTGTAATGTTCCTCTTAAAGAACAAACAGCGCGAGGCTGTTACAGCCGGATAACGAATTACAAGAATTGTATTAGCTAGCTTTATTTATTGCTATTTTTCACTTGATGCCATCAGCGCAGATAATTAAGAGGTGAGTGTAATGATTTCACTTGCTTACTAATAAAAGCTGAACTTATTGCCCTCATTTATTGCGTTTGTGTTACTTTAAAAAGCAACAGTTTCACGGGATGCCACAGTCCTTGATTTCCTTTCCTACTGCAGGATGTCGGTCCAGCCAAGATCTTAATTTATTAGGCTTGACTGAAACAGTAATTGAATCCCTCGACCCAAATTGCAAAATATTTGTGAGCACAGGTGTTCAAATCAGTCATACTTGCATTTTAACAAACTTTACCCTATTAGCTCCATAGTACAAGGTCCAGGTAATTTCCCGGTTGACACCTGTCATTACACAGACTACGAGCATACAGATTAAAAATGTTTATTGGCCCATACGAACAAAGTTTGTGATACAATAGCTCGACCCGAGTCGTCCATCCAACATGCCAGGGTTCCTGCCCCATTCCTTCCACCGCACCAGGTACTGTACTTTCGGTACTTCCATAAAGTACCAAAGTATGGTACTTCTTTTGTGTCGGCTTTCCACTGGTGTAAAAACTGGCACCGGCGCCAAATGACATCATCAGTGATTGCCCCTGATTGGCATCATCACAAAGCGCGAACATGTTATTATGATGCTTCATTTTTCTGTAGTCCTGCTTAAGTTTTTTTATTTTCAAGCGGCATTGTTCAGTATTTCACGTGTGCCCCATTTATGCCAAGCGGCTTGCTATTAGGGGAAATACTTTTTTATTCCGAGTCGTCTCATCCAAATCTCACAGGATCTGTTCATCCAACCATATGGTGATTAAAGTGTTTCCTCGCTTGTCCATCCTTCCATTTTACTTTTTAAATATTTTTGTTTCTACTGCTTTTTATTCCATTTCTCGCTGTTCGCTGTGTGTATATTGTGTTTCAGCTGCAGGGTATTTGCATAACCAATCCACAGCAAATACGATTGCAAGTCCCACCCCAAAGTACTGAAGTACCAAAGAAGTACCCCAATTTGTTTGGCACTTTCGGTACTGGAACTTTCTGTACTGGTACTCGACCGGAAGTCAATGGAAAAGCGAAAGTACCAAAAGTACCGTGGAAAAGCGCCCCAAAGGGACCTGGACCCCTGACTGGATGGGCGGCCTCCAGGATGAGGTGAAGAAGAAGATGGACTCCAACGCAGGGGGCTGGCAAACAGGAACCAGGGAACCTAAATGGAAACTCAACTAGAACCCAAGACACATAACCCCCCCCCTCCCCAAAAAGAAGAAATAAGCAGCACAACACACTAGTCATGGAATGCCTCCCCCACACACACAGAAACTGTTTAACAGAAGACCAAGTCAATCAATAAAGACCATGAACACCAAGCCAGTACCTGCTGGCCATTAGAGAGACACAAATGGGACAAATCTAGGGAAGAGAAACACCAGCAAACGGCATAAGAACCAAACATCTGAACAGATGGCAGCTGAGCCCTATGGTCCAAAAACAGCGGTGGTGACTGAGCAGTGAGCACTGCTCTGCTTAAATAAGGTTGGGCTGTAATTGAACCCAGCTCAGAACAGGCTCAGTTCCCTGATTAGGGATCCTGGGGCAGATGTGACACTCCCATGTTTGAATGGAGCAGCAAAGTGTCCAGAGAATTTACAGCGAGCCAATAAACTGCACGCTGACGTTTCTGTCATGCGACCGGCTTGAAAACGTAAGAGTACAAACATCCGAGGGCAAAGAAAAAGGGTCATTTGCATGAAGAAGATCCCAACGAACACGGCTAAGCGGAGAGACGGCAAGTCGGGAACTTCTGTCATTAGTGCTGCAAATAAAACAGTAAGATTTCCACAGCATGCTTAGTGCATCCCATGCTGCCCCCTGTTTGCTCTACCCAAACACCACCCCACATCTAATCCAACCCGAGTATTTCTAGCAGGTATAAACGCATCTGACACAACAATCTCCAGCCATGTGCTAGATGTATGAAAGGGAAATTAAGGAAAATGTCCGGCCCTGATTCTCTAGACGGCGTCTGAAATTCATGTATGAAAACGGCTATATTGTACGGAACAATAACAGACGCGTAATTAAGTGTCATTGGAGTAGGATTTTACACCACAGGCGCTGCTAGTCAGCTAGGTACCTTGTAAATTTCAGTGATGAATGATAACCACGGACTTGGAAAAACAACAAGCAAAAAAATCTGCTTAGAGAGGCATTTTTTGGCCTTGGGAAGGAATGTTGGAATGGAAGGGTGTGAAACCAGACCCTAGCATGCGAGATCTGTGGGGGGCCTTACTCCCTGCTTCCGCGTACAGGATGTGCTATAGCTCGGTGTGTATTAGCTGCCGTGTTGCTGACGGCTGTAAATCATCCTTGTGGCTGAAGCAGGGATCGCTAAGGGGCTAACTGAGCTAACGGGAGTTACGGCCAATATGAAGGCTGGCCTCTCAGGGAGTCTCCCAGAGATTTTTATCTTAGTGGGAGCTGATCACTGAAACCCCATTATTTCTCCTGGCACATAATGCCCCGGCAGGTGAGAGTTATGAAAACACGCTTTTAGGCCACTGGAGGGAAAAACTCTGTCACCGAGACAGAAGGGAAGATGGGGAAGCTGAAAGGTCCGGTGCAGTTGTTTATTTCGGACGTCATCTTCAATAGTCGCATCGTCTACAGATTGTGTCAATATTGAGCCCTACAGGCACCTGCCTTTTAAGAAATCTTCAAAACAGCAAAGACCAATAAAAGTGGGAGAACCAAGATGGCTGCATCATGGCAAAAACTAAGCACTCTAATGTGTTGAAGATTTGATCATTCCTTTTTTATCACAATAAATACAGTATTTTCTGCTACAAGGTGACCGATGTGTCACCTCCTCCAGAGCAGCCGAAGGTGGTGCAGTTGGCAGTGCCCGGAAAAGGCTGGCACAGAAGGCTCAGTATTGTGGTTGGCAACAACACTGTGCTGATCCAAGCATTAATCCATCTTTCAAGAGGGATCATAGGAGAGTGCAGGCTTGCCATTTACAATTCATGGGATTATGGTAGACTACAGATCCTGTCCTTGTTAATAGCATCGACTCGGGCTATGAAATACTTCAATGACTTCATTTATTTGTTATTTTTTTAGGTCTGGAGAGTTGCCTCAATGGAGCAGACTCTCCTGCCAATGCTTTGATCTCGTGGGCCAGACTTTCCTGCAACGTAAGTGAGGTTTGTTGGCTTCCCTCCCCTGTATCACGCATGATCGGCCAAGCAGTACGCCCATCAAGACTGTAACACCGACCAACACAGGGGAAATCCCATGGAGCTGCATCCAGTTGTCAGTGTGGGGATCCTGTGGCATTCCTGGGCATCGCGAGGATCTTAAGACATCTGGGGCTTTGGCCAGAGGCCTAATCTGTCCAAGGGTCCTCAAACTGGGCTCGTTTGGATTCGTTTGGGGCTTCAGTCCCCAATTCCCCAGGCTCATGGTGCATCTGGTGGCATTCTCAGCATCTTAGCTCCATACCTTCTCCATGCCATTCCCAAAAAAAACAGGGAGCAAGCATCTCAAGCCAACAGACAATAGGGAGCTGAAGATGATGGCAGTGGACCTTGTTTACAAATACCAGACATTTGGAAAGAGTTTACTGACTTGCATTGTTGACCTGTGTCCAGATATCTGTACCTTGACTCTTCGCATTTAGCAATAATACTGCCTTGTCTCTGATACTACACAGAGAGGACTAGCTTTGGCATTGTCTCTAAGCCTTTTTTTAGTAACTTTACATCTGGGCTTGACTTTAGAGTCATCAGAGACAGTATGACCAACGCACCCGTGAGTGTCATGCCAAGGTAGTAGCTGTTGGTCTTCCCTTGCCAAGTTGCTCAGTAACGTAGCCTGGTGACTCACTTAACATGGAACTGCATGCACTGATCCATTCCTCTGATTTCACAAGATATAAATACACTCGAGGAGCCAAGAAAAGCCAGGCCTTCAGATTCCAGCCGTCGATTGAGTTCCACTCGCCCTCCTGGGAGGCTAGGCCACAGTGTCTCCTTATACGTAGGATGAGCCACATTGCTATGTAGGGGAGCAGAAGATACAGAAGACATGTTCTTTCTTTAAGTGGTCTACACGTTCTGCTTCGGAGGACAGCAGTTACTGAATTTCTCGATGTAAATGTGGGAGGGGAGATCGCCGCTCTGTTGTCCAACAGATGTAGTTTCAACCTGAAAGGTGAAATTTGTAGGGGGGGCGTGGTGGTGCAGTGATTCACACTATTGCCTCACACCTTTAGGACCATGGTTTGAGCCTCTCCCATGACGTGTGTGGGGTTTGCATGTCCTCATTGGGTTATTGTGGGGTTTCCCCTGACTACTCTACCCCCCCCAAATTCCAGGTTATTCCCTGCCTTCTGCTTGTAGCTCCAGGATAGATTCTGGAGCCCTTGTGATCTTAAATAACGCAAGTGGGTACACAAGATGGATGGGTGGAGGTGAAATCAGCAACCAGTTTAATCATCGTGTCGTGCATCGTACCTAAATTCAAAATCTCTTGTGTCCTAATGGGACAGGAAAAAAAAAACAAAAGCACAAAGGAGGAGCATTAACTGGTCATCAGCATCTACTAATGCAACCACTGGCTGTGTGTTTGTAGGACGCTTCTGTCTCTGATTGTAATGGTCACATTTCTCAAACTGTCAGCTGTCTCTGTGGGGACGAGCAGGCCAGCGTGAGTGTGAGGCTGTATCCTTGAATATCTGTGGGTAAAGTCAAGAGTCACTCTGCAACGCAGCGACGTTATCATACATAGTTTACTTTTTCAGGACACAACACATTGCACAAAGCATACCTTTGCAAATTAAGGCTTCTAGTGTCCTAATAATTAGCTTAGGGATTATTGTAAGGGTAAACAACCCTAATCCGGGAGAATGAAAAGGATGCAAATAGACTAAATAATTCAGCAAAAACCGACATAGTTGTAGATTTGGGGCAGTGTAACTGCGTGCCTTTGCAGTCAGTCTGTGTGCAAAGGTGACCTCTTTTTGATTTGACATGCAACAGCCAGAAAAAATCTCACCGCAGGATATGTCCTGCTGGTTCAGTGCGGATTTATTAACCTGGAGTCATATCAGAGATTGATCACGTCACCTTCGGTGCACCAGGATGTTAGCCTGTGATGGAATATGTGAGTCATTCCTATCTTCAGGAAGAGGAACGGTGAGGGAACCGAGTGGATTTTTGGGTGTTTTTTTTTTTTTTGGAGGGAAAATCTTTTTTTTTTTGGTTGATGCATGATTTGCTATCTGTTTATGCCCCCTTTCCTTTCCAAGCTATAAATATTAAAAGTCGGCTTTCTAGGGCTTTACGTGATGCGCGTACATAAATGTAAGCAAAGGGGCTTTTGGGCCGGTCTCATGTATCTGCCAAAGCAGACGGGGCCCTCGCCGTCATTAGCTGGTTTCGAAGCAGTCGGGCCTTGGCTCGGCAGAGACGTGGAGCAGGTACATCATGTCTTTTCTCCCCTGATCAAAAAGAATGAACTTCCAGCTGCGGGACAGACACAACCGACCGTCTCCTTCACACGCAGTGTGACGTCAGTCAGGCCAGAGCTGCTCAGAATTCCTGCCCCCTCGGGATACCCATTCATTGTATTCACAGTCCAAAACTGGATGGAAAGGGTGATTTTAACAATCCCACAACAGGAGTCAGGGTTTTGCTGCGGGCAACTTAGAGGCAAAAAAATGTTTACCCCGAGTGCCTGTTTTTGGCCTGCAGAAGGAAGCTGGATGCCTGGAAGAAACCTGCTCCACACATGACAAGGACTAGATGGCACTTAATATCCTGCCAGAACACCTTCCGGGACCTTCGTGTTTTTTGACTTAATATCCTGCCAGAACACCTTCCGGGACCTTCGTGTTTTTTTACGTAATATCCTGCCAGAACACCTTCCGGGACCTTTGTGTTTTTTGACTGTCTGCATTATAGCACCAATTTGCACGGATCCAGCAGCTATCTGGCTAAAAAAAAAAAAAAACAATAACATAAAAAACAAGATAAGTATGTATTTTATTTTACAGACCAGTTTCACATACTTTATTAGTTTAGATTTACTCATAAAAATACATATCATGCTTTCAGCACCGTATCGTGTACTAATTCCGGGACCTGTCCCCCCCATGGCTGGCACCCCTCTGCTCTCACATGCCCTTCACATTCTGGCACCTTCTGATTTACAGATATCAAGCCTAAACTTAAGTAGCGATTAAAACCTATGAACAGGAAAGCAGGACTCTTTCCCCAGAAAATTTTGCAAAACTTTTGCTGTGAAGAGAGCCTTTATTTGTGCTTTGGTGTAATGCCCCAAATGGCCACTAGAGAGCCTTTATTTGTGCTTTGGTGTAATGCCCCAGATGGCCACTAGAGAGCCTTTATTTGTGCTTTGGTGTAATGCCCCAGATGGCCACTAGAGAGCCTTTATTTGTGCTTTGGTGTAATGCCCCAAATGGCCACTAGAGAGC
>JAODUD010000045.1:14669470-14689451 GCA_026784285.1 Stomatorhinus walkeri
TATATATATATATGCATATGCATGCAGTTTTAGAAATTCTGTACAACTAATTAACAACGTGGTGCATATACTGTGGTACTACTGAGCCAGAAATTATGTAAGACCCAGTGAAGGTAACAAACCCAGGAACAGGCAAATTGTTAACACTAGTGACCATGACAATGAAGGGAGATAACATGAATAAATGAAGATGAATTCCCTGCACTCTGTATAACACCATGTCGACCCCCTCTTGCCAAGAAGGCTGCTTTATCCAATACACATGCTGATGAAGTTATTAAATCTGACGAGATTGTAGCTACTCTCGCTGACTCACTTGAGGGTATGGTTAAGGATTCCTGTGCTGAAATGAAGGACTTGAAGGACAAAGTTGTCTGCATTTAATACAATGAGCGAGCTATGCTGACCTGCAGGAACCATGTGACGGATCTGGACGATTAGGGTAGATGCTGGAATATGTAACTCCACAGTGTCAGAGAGGATATTAGATAAAATGTTCGAGAAGAAGCGGTTCACATCTGCCAGGAAATTATACCACAAGATTTGGAAAACCTTGCACACCGGCTGGGAAACAATCTTCCAAGTGATTGAAGTGGAAGACCAACATCTCCATCCTCAAGAAGGACCAGCAGAGGATGTACTTCCTGCGACAACTAAGGAAGTATGATCTCCCACAGGAACCGCTGATCCAGTTCTACTCAGCAGTCACCGAGTCCATCCTGTGCTCCTCCAACACAGTCTGGTTTGGAGCAGCAACCAAACAGGACAGGAACAGACTGAACCGGACAGTTAGGACAGCAGAACGAATCATCGGTGCCCCCCTGCCCTCCCTCCAGGACTTGTACACTTCAAGAATCAGCGAAAGAGCAGGAAAAATCATCCACACCCTGGAAACTGGAAAGGTCAACCCTACCTTGACCTGATAATGGGTCCAGTTTAACAGAAGTAACTGGTGTCTCCAGATATCTGACCCCTCCCTAAACTGTCTGTAAGCCATAAACTTTGGCTATAAAAGTTGTATGCACTTGTTGTTCGGGGGGCAGATCACGAGACGCATGAAAGATTGCTGAGTGTCTGTTCCCACAATGCTTTGTGATAATAAAGTTTGTCAGACACTTAAACAAATCGACTTCAGCGAAATTTCTACCAGACCATCCCTGTTTTATGTGTTTGGTCCCTATTTGGCCAGCAGGTGTTGCTGGCTTTCCTGTTCCCTCTGTCCTTGTACTGTCCCCGGTGTATTTTGTCTGTTCCCTCTGTCCTTGTAATGTCCCTGGTGTGTTCCGTTTGTGCCCTCTGTCCTTGTAATGTCCCTGGTGTGTTCCGTTTGTGCCCTCTGTCCTTGTACAGTTCCCTGGTGTGTTCCCTCTGTCCTTGTAATGTCCCTGGTGTGTTCCATCTGTTCCCTCTGTCCTTGTACTGTCCCTGGTTTGTTCCCTCTGTCCTTGTACTGTCCCTGGTTTGTTCCCTCTGTCCTTGTACTGTCCCTGGTTTGCTCCCTCTGTCCTTGTACTGTCCCTGGTTTGCTCCCTCTGTCCTTGTACTGTCCCTGGTTTGCTCCCTCTGTCCTTGTACTGTCCCTGGTTTGTTCCCTCTGTCCTTGTACTGTCCCTGGTGTGTCCCGTCTGTTCCCTCTGTCCTTGTACTGTTCCCTGGGCCACTGCCTAGCTCAGGGGGTGCAGTGTGCGGCACAGAGGCTGTTGTCGGTTTGAAGCCAACCTCACCTGTTTTGTTTATTTGGTTTTCTGTTTTATTTTTGGATTCCTAGTGTTTGGTCCTTTGCTTCTCTGTTTCAGTTTATCCCTGTGTGTTAATTAGTCTTCTTTATGATCCTCTGTCCCTGTCTTGCATTTTATTCCTGGTGAATAATTTCCAGTTAATGTTTCCTAGTTTTTGATATTTTTAAAGCTCCCTGATTTCTGTGCCCATTAGTTATTAGTTCCACCTGTTGCCCGTTTCCTTGTGCTGGTGTTTGTTGATTGGTTAATTGATTATGTCTCACACCTGCTCCTTGTTTGCCCCAGTTTTCAAATGTGTATTTTAGTGGCTACCCTGCTCTGTTCTCCAGTGAGTTGTTGAATGTAGTGGATGTGTTGAGTCATGGGTTCTTCAGTTAGTTAACCAGTTTTTTTTTTCCCCCCTTTCCCCCTTGTGCAATTTTTTTCCCTTCCTTTCTCATGTCCCCCCTCAATTTTTGTTTTGAACACTTGTGGTCCTGATATCTTTGTAATTGGTTCCCACTGTGTTTCAGTTCTCTCAGTTAAACCATTGTCGCTTAAAGCCGTAGGTCAGGGGTGGCCAATCTCATTCGCAAAGGGCCGGTGTCTATGTGGGTTTTTGCTGCAACTCCCTAATTGGTTTACTAATTAGAGGACTGATTGGCTGAAGAGTCCTCACACCTGGGTTTGAACAGCTGACCTAAAGGTTATCCCAAAACCCTGCATACACACAGCCCCGCTGGATAAGATTGGCCACCGCTGCCGTAGGTAGATCATCTCATCCTTTAAGCCCGAGTCCGTAAAACGTAAAAGTATTCCGGACATTCCAGGCCCGCCCCAATTGCTTGTACTCATTCCGGCTCCTGCTGCTGTTTCCTCATTCCCTGCATATACCGAGCCGTCTCTATTCATCTTTCTTTCTTTTCTGTTTTTCTGCCTATAAGTACAATTTATTTTTGTTAACCAATTTGTCACTTTAATATCAATAAAATTAAAAGTACACGTCATTTACTTTATTCTGTGATTGCTCTAATGTTCCCTTAATTAAAATGCTTGCCACGCCCCCAACTTTCATTTTCTCTTATTCAGAGGTTAAACTACTATCAGAGGTTGTTTTAACGCAAGTCTTATTCGTTGCCTAAAACTGCGCATATAACGAAACATTAATCAAAAATACTGACATCAGTATTAAACTGCAATGAAATGGTGAGCGATTTTTTTTCTTTTTTTTGTTGACAAGTTTAATTTCGATTCTTACGTTTAGTTGACGGAATTGCTACAAACAATCGGTATAAATGGCGTCAAATGAAGGTGAGTTTGTTTTAACTTATTTCATATTTTATGCTGTGTTAACTATAGAAATATAGGCCTCGAGATATGCTATTAATGTATATTTTGCTGCCGTACTTAGTTGAATATTTTTTTCTTGATTTTAGTCGATGTGACAGGAAGACGGAGAAAGTCGAGTATGGACGCACCTTTATACTGTAAGTGCTTTGAAGGCAACAACCTTGTACTGACTGCGGTGGCGGCGGTAAATCATCTTCCAGAGTAAGGGAATCGTCCAGATGTCAGGGGGCTGCAATCAGTTTGTATAAGACACTCGCCAGATGTGGGATGTCTTCGGTTTTAACATATTTTCCCTTAAAATATAGTACATAAGTAGTAGACATCCCTGTGTTCCCTGCGCATTGCCTCGTTTCATGGTTTCAAGTTTTTTTTTTGTTTGTTTTTTTCACGTGTTCAGAGTAACAGTAAATTTTTTGCCACAGGTGCTACACGTCACTTTTATTTATAAATAGTGCTGCCATCAATTTTTCAGAGTACCTGTTTCATTTGTTTTATTATTTTTAAAGCATGTGTAATAGCCCCCCTCACGAGGAGAAGTGGTTTGATTGGCGTTATTAAAGTCACATTTTTTGTTATTCCGCAGTGCTTGCGGAGTTGAGGATCATGCTGTTTGGCAGCAGGAGTCCCTCACAGTTCATCGTCTCAAACTGTATCCTGGGACGGCAGGTGTTCATGCCAGCTGAATGCAGCCTTTCACAGAGTTTGAAGAATGTCGGGGAGACAGAGGGCAGAAGAGTATCAGTGACCAACACACCAAACTTCTTTGAGAAGGACCTCACACAGCAACATATCAAGAAGGAGCTGAAGAGATGTGTGTGTCTGTCTTGTCCTGGACCCCACGCCGTCCTTTTAACGCTGGACTTGGAGAACATCTCAGCAACCGATGTCCGTATTGTGGAAGAACTTACCAAATACTTTGGAGACAATATCTTAAAGTACACAATTCTTGTCCTGTGCCATGAGGGTAAGGAAGAAGATGCAAGCTTGGATGTTGGACTCCAAAAAAATCTCAGAGAGATTATGGACAAGTGTGGACGCCGGTATCACCTGTTTAACAAAAGTTCTGTGGGAGCTAAACCTTTGCTGGAGAGGATTAAGAGTTTGGTGGCTGAAAATGGAAACAGATTCTTCACTAATTACAAATATAAGGAGATAGAAGGTAGCATAAGAAAAGAGGAAACATTCATTGAGAAGGGAAGAGAGAAGGAGTTACAGAAAATGCTTCGTGAGCTAGACGGCAAATACGAGGGAGCGGAGCTGGAGAGAGAGAGAGACCAATATCTGAAGGGTGTCAGGGCTGAAATTAGAAAAGAAGCTGAACGGATCATTCTGGATCGACTTGGGGTTGTCCTTTGGGTTGTGTATTATGCTGACTGGGTACTGGGAGGGGCAGTTCAGGGGCAGATAGTGCGAGGAGTTATACGGACAGTGTGGGGTGTGGTGGGCAGGATAGCTGGAGCATTATGGAGATATGTTAGACATTTTTATGCAGTTAACATCAGAGGACATTATTTTTAATTAGTGTAAAATTTAGTACTATAGTGGTGTTACTTATAAATGTTTTATTTTTATGGGAATATTTTAGAGTAGTGCCAGTTATTTGAGCGTGCCACACTCTTGAATGTCAAGTACAAGAGATTTTATTGTAATAATGAAGTGATGGATGGAGGGGAAAACAGTACTATGAATGCAGAGTGGGAAGTGAAGGAAGACGAGCAGGAAGGGGCCTGTTCTTGAGGGAATGGAGGTTCCTGACTGTATGGAAACCCGGCCACAATCAGACACAGGGATCAGGGCTGGTGCCTGACTGAGTGACGCCAAGCTCACTTCAGAGGAGCGAATCGCATGTGTAACGTGCTCATTTTCAATATTTTATGTAAATATGAAAAGTATACTTTATTTTATATCACTGTGAAAGCTAACAGGTTAATTGCACGACATCAATTTGAAAGTCATAACTGCAAAATAATGTGTTATTTTGATACTCAAATGGGAGGACGGTATGAGCAGAGGTTTTAAATAGACTTATTCCTTCCTGAATCCACCCTGAAATAGGATGAATTATGTTAATTTTGTTTTTTAGTTTATTATTGTTTTGTGTATACACAGGCACTTTGTGACACTACAGAGAGCTGAATTTCACTTTGTTTTGGATGAATGTCACACTGTCATGGTGTGTTGCTGAGGGGACATGAATGGAGGATTAATCAGTGTGGATGTAGCTGCTGTTGTCGCTAACCCCTGAGTTAGCTTCTCACAGGGAAGCTGACTGAGAGGGAAAGCGAGGAAAATTTACTTGGATTATTTTGTTTTAATAAATAGATATACAGATATATTAAGTACTGTAATTTGCAATATTTGTTTTATTTTATTGACAGCAAATAGCTTAAAATTGTGATTAAATGCATTTTCAGTGGTTACTAGGCTTCTGTTTTATAGCCTTTGGCCTAATGGTTGTAGATTTACATGACTGTATTTATGGTTAATCGCCAAGGTGTAAAGATTGAAGGTGTTAAAAAAATATATCATTTGTCTTGCCTGTGTATAATACAATGCCCCGTCTCTTCATATTGCCATCTGTTCATCTGGCCTTTTTGAAAGCACTGAAATTCGGATCACGTTCACCCTAAAAACAAACCTCTCCATAGTTCATTTGGGATCGGACCAAGACCATCTACTTTCAAGGGTAAGTATGGTTCTATAGGTCCGCACCTGAGTGTAATTACTGTATTCACGCCAAGGGGGAAATCGAACCAGAGTCCGTTTTAACTGGACTAAAAAGTGCAAATTTGAAAATATCCTAAAACACAATGCAGGTGACTTTCTGTAGCCTAAATCTGACTGTATATAATTATAACTGTTTTGAATGAACCTGAGTGACCCTGTGCGCATGGCGTGGTTGCCCACTGGGTGGCACTGTTGACTCATCCCTCAAAGGTTTGAGGTTTGCAATCAGTGTTGCGTTTGCATGGTCCGTCGATGTTGGGTGGGGTTTCCTCTGAGGACTCCGCTTTCCCCCTGCGGTCCAGTAAAGGTGTCTGTAATGACCCAGAGCAAGGGGTAGACTGGGATTAAAGATTGGTCCTGGACCACAATAAGTTTTGCTGGCCCACCAGTAAAATGCCCACTATGCCAGATGGCCTGTCCAGTACAGCACTGCCCGTAGCTTGTGAGTGTGTTTGTGTGTGTGTTTCTTCTCGGTGATGGACTGGCATCCTATCCAGGGTGCACACCAGCCCTGTCCTGTCCTCCCCCATAACCCTGACCAGCATAACCAGGTGGTAGATGTTTAGATGTGATCCTGTACTGGACAAGCTATATGGTGGTTGGATAGATGGATGGAAATTCCGAAATATATTGCAGTCTCTTAATGCATCTTAAAATCTCCATTAGATGCTCTGAGAGACTCGTGTTGTCCAGTTGATAAGTGGCTTTTGTCTTTCGTTGAGCCTGCACAACAGACGATGGCCAAGTTCACCTGCACTCTAAGGCTGGAATCACCTTCAGAGAGGTGGTTCACTGAGATGCTGACTGGTTCGCAAAGGGCGGGAACGAGAGATCCAGAGAAGGGGAAAACTGGGAGCTGGAGGAAATGGAGGAGGTGTTGGGAGAGCATGCAGGGAACTTTAAGCAGCACCAGAAAAAAAAAGCCTGTCACAAAACAAAAACACAGAGGCAAAGACGGGATCAAAAGCGCAGAGGGACGGGTGCTGGAGCTGCATGTGGGGTGGGGGTATGTAGATGACGAGGGTGACGAGGACAGAACAGCGGGGCATTGTGAGGGAATGCCAGGCACTGGTGTCCACGCTTGGGCACGCACACACGCTCCGACAGCAGCACGCCGTAGCGCCACACTGGGACCCATTCTTACCGGAACACTCCCTGGCCAACATCAGGACAAGGTTCTTAGGCACCTGACGACTTGTGGGAAGCCGCCCCACAGGCTGCCTTTGGATACTCTCCCCAGGAGTTGTGGAAGACGTGCCAGAACCTCTCTGCAGGTAGGATGGTCATCGAACTGTGAACAAACCATGTGTAACTTCTTAGCGACAAATAGCAGCAATAACATGTGATAGATGTAACTTGTTCAGTGTTTTTCTTTGTTACACTTTATTTATGAATCTGGTTCCTGGAATCCTGGTTCTCTGTGTGAGGTTACATATTCTCCGCTTACTCCAGTAAGATCACTAAAGAAGCTATTATCCTTCTCTGTTTTTTTAACTATATTTTGGTTCTCTGGTTCTCTGCACCAGACTAAGTCAAATCCCGCGTAAGTGTACAAGGTCAATAAACCTCATACTGACTCTAAACACTGCACACGTGACCTTCTATGTCCCGTGCTAATAGAATGTATCCCTGAATCCTGAATGTTAAATGTTAAAACGTATTCTACATTTCGCTTTACATTTATGTCAATAACAATCAAAAGTTCAGTTTCAAAATGAACTTAAGGACTCACTTTCAGGTGTAAAGAAATAATTTTGTTTGCGATTATGATAAGATAAAGGCTTTTAAGAAAACTGTTTCATAGTAAGAGT
This sequence comes from Stomatorhinus walkeri, assembly GCA_026784285.1. Classification (NCBI taxonomy): domain Eukaryota; kingdom Metazoa; phylum Chordata; class Actinopteri; order Osteoglossiformes; family Mormyridae; genus Stomatorhinus; species Stomatorhinus walkeri. Next base: position 14,677,077 of record JAODUD010000045.1, read on the forward strand.
GGCAACACGACAGTGCGGAGAGTGAGCAAACAGATAAACAGATGTACCCACTCTGGGGTCGCCGATAATGGCTCCCTCTATTCAGACACTTTTGTGGTGTCGTGAGGTAATCGACTGGTCCAACAAGGCGTAGCTTGACTCCCACGGCCTCGTGAAAAGAGTCCATTCTTACAGGAAACCAGTTACAGCCCAGATTCCAGCCTCCTCTCTGCCAAGATATCATGATGCTTCTTGTAACCATTATTATGATGACCTTGAAATTAAGTCAGGAAAAGAGCGAAACTGCCAAATCGTACCTTTTTCTCTTTTTACTTTAATAGCAGTCATTACTGCTATCCTGAAAGATAATCTGGAGTGCTGCTATTTTGGCCTGTTTTCAGTCTTCGTCCAACGTGCGTTTTGTGACGATTTTTGTGGACATCAGGTGCGAGTGTTGAGGAAGAAGAGGAAGCAGAGGATCTTGGGAGCCGAAATCGTCATTGTGCAAATTCTACTCCTGTCCTTCCTGGGCTGCCCACCTGCCCACGAGCGAGAGAGAGCACCAGAGAGAGGTGGTGAGACCCACGACCGGAACCGCTCGACACAATGGCATCCACGGGCCTGCAGCTGCTCGGCCTCATCATGTCCCTGCTGGGCTGGGTGGGCGGAGCCCTGGCCTGCACTGCCCCCTTGTGGCGGGTCACAGCCTTCATCGGCAACAACATCGTGGTGGCGCAGATCATCTGGGAGGGCCTGTGGATGACGTGCATCGTGCAGAGCACGGGCCAGATCCAGTGCAAGGTGTACGACAGCATGCTGGCCCTGCCCAGTGACATGCAGGCGGCCCGCGGTCTCACCGTGCTCTCCATCTTGCTGTGTGGCGTGGCGCTCGGCCTGGCCGTCCTGGGAGTCAAGTGCACCAAGTGCCTGGGCCGGCAGCACACCAAAGCTCGCATCAGCCGCGTCTCCGGTGCCCTCTTCGGTCTGGCCGGCTTCCTCTACCTGGTCCCGGTCTGCTGGACCGCACACTCCATCATCCGCGACTTCTATGATCAGCACGTGGCGGCGCCCCACAAGCGTGAGCTGGGCCCCGCCCTCTATCTCGGCTGGGGGGCTTCGGGGCTCCTGCTGATCGGCGGGGCCCTGCTTTACAGCGGTTCCAGTCCGCCGGGGGTGCCGTCCTCGCCCACGTTCAGCAGCGAAGATGAGTCCTCTCGCAGACCAGCAGGGGGCACGACCCAGGTTAAGGGGTACGTCTAAACGACGCCGGAAGAGCTCATTAGACTCCGCTGGCACCTGGGACCCGGAATCCACTTCCTGTTTGTTCTCCCTACTCTCTTCCTCTTAATACCCATTTTACTTTTACTGTGTGGTATTAGCTGTGGTTGAAGTGCGGATGTGGAAAAAAAAATGTGAAATCATTTTATTGCTCCACCGCTCGTTTCATAACCCCTGTGTGTGTTTGTGTCTGTATAAACCAATAAAGCCTTCCATCTTCACATCTTTTATGAGGTTTTATGAATTCCTTGAATTTTATAGAGACATGCTCAGCGCTGAACATCAAACTTCAACCGTGAAACTGTCTTACACTAGTCAGGGATATTCCGATGCTTTTCATAAACATGGACATGAGGCCGTGGACACACAAAAGGTTCCTTTGTAGGTCTCGTCGCTAGGCATTGTAATTTTGACAGGCCTCGCAGCATAAAGCGAGGGCGGGCGAGAAGTTACCAGCCGCCCTGGTCCTCGCTGTGATCTTTTAATGCAGAACCCTGGAAGAATGGATCAAAGGATGGATATATACAAAGGGTGCATAAGAAGGGGCGACCTAGTGGGCTTGTCGGGGTCTTGAACTCTAGTGACTTTAGTGTTGAGGAATTGTGGAGGATCTTGTGGTCCATTGGAGGTGCTTTGAAGAGCGGAGCCTCCAGGCCGGCTATCACGGTGATGGACACCAGGACATGGATAGGGGGACACCACTGGAGCCCACTGTTGGGGAGGGTCATAGAGATGGATTAGGGGGAGACAAAGGAACAATGGACTGTCTATATGAACATCAGTGGGCAGAATCTCGTTACCCCCCCCAACCCTAATGCCTAGGCCTGCTAAATCAGGGCATTGTGCAGTTATTCTGCAAGACACAAAAAACGAAGGCGAAGGTCCTGCCCACTGTCTCGCAGCATTGAGCCGTGGATCAAAGTTCATCCATACGATTCACAAAGCCCATGGTCACCCCCCCATCCCGCCCCACCATAAGTGTTTGGCAGGCGTGCCAAGCCCGTGTACGAACGTACGTTCCACATGTGTTCTTGTGGGCACTCGACCGTACCGTGGGAGTCCGTTTTTCACGACGGCCGGCGGAGAATCAGTAGATGTTTATTAATGCCACATAACTGACATCTCTAAGATTCCCCTCTGCCTCTCTGCTGAGTTAACAGACTGTCACTCTCCCGCCTCGCCTGAGTCTCCGTCGTCATTCAGATAATTCCCCTGTGGAGTAAAAACATGGACATATAGCATAAATAATGGGGACCTGTATTTATTGGGAACGGGTGAAATCCACTACCAGAGAGGCAACACAGAGGCCAGGTACCAGAAGCTGTACTTATATTCCAAGCTCAGCAAAGGCAGTGAGAAGAGAAAAACAAACGTGATCAAATGCTTTTAATTGATCGTTCAGCCACAATACAATCCCTACTGCAGGTTAATGCAAAGACCACAAAACTACGCACTTATACTCATCTGGGAAGGTACTGGGGAGGTCTTGTACTCCTCTGGGAAGGTACTGGGGAGGTCTTGTACTCCTCTGGGAAGGTACTGGGGAGGTCTTGTACTCCTCTGGGAAGGTACTGGATATGCAGTGGCCGTCAAAAGGCTGGACACACCTACAGAGAATTATTTGTTCTTCAACAAGATAATGACTCTGAGCACAAATTGAGGTTATGTATTAAGTATTTTTTTGTGAACGAGGAAAGAGATGGAGTGCGGTGACATATGGCCCCGCCCCCACAATCCCCAGATCTAAATCCTATACAGCTGATTAGGGATGAGTTGGATCGGAGAGTAAGAGCAAGGTAGCTCTGAACTTACGGAAACTCCTTCAGGACTGTAGGAGAAGCATTCCAAGGGGCTCCATCTGAGCCAAGAATCTGCAAAGCTGTCACAGAAACAAAGGCTATTTTGGAAGAATGTAACATTTGAAAACATCTTGATATGTTTAACACTTCTCTTGGTTGGTGCAGTATTTGATATGCATTACCTCATTGTCTTGAGGACTTATACCATAAGGCATGTAATATATCTAAAAGAGAAACAAATGCACTAGAAGCAGGTGCAGCTTCACTTATCCCAGTGGATACCATCCAAGAGAGCAAGTTCACAGGGAAGGGTCTGCACTGGAGAGGGCTACGAATCTCCATACTGCAAAACACCAACACTACGGACAATGGACTGCAGTGTTCTGTGTACCAGACAAAGACTCAAGTAGGGCTTAATGGCGTGAGGGTTAAAAAAAGAAAAGAAAAGAGAAAAAATATATAGAACAAGTCAGCCCAGCTACAGTGCCCAATTTTTTTCGGTCACTTCGGAGAAATACAATCCCCATATACGGATTTGTAAGCCTGTGAGGTCGACACACAAAGAGGGTGTGTGGCAATCGCGCCTACTGTTCGGGTTATACTATATGGTCATTCGCATATACGGTCGCCAGGGGGCGCGACCGACCATCACTCGTAGAGCGGACGGGCCCAGCCGACGCGATCTACGGCACAGGAAACCGGAAGTGGAGCCGGGAGACTGCTGAAGCTTTGGGCTGTAAACCTGAGGGGCTGCGTCTCGTTAGCAAACCGGCTAAGCGACATCAGATCGGCGATGGGCAAGGGGAGAGGCACGTTTGAGCGGCTGCTGGGTAAGGACATGTCGGCGTTAATGCTCTGGCGGTCGCCGAGAGCCTGCAGTTCGGCGCCTGCCGCTTCACCGAGCCGGGACTGGTGTCGTACCGATATTGTCTGCGTCGCTTACGGTCGGCCGGACGCTTTAGGCCCGATCGGCTGGTTAAATATTAGCCCCCGGGTTGCCTCGACCCCCTTCCGGCCCCTTTTAGGTATTAGAACCTGCTCTTTAAGCCCCGGTCACGGCCCGGTTCTCTTCGGCTGTACGCGGCGTCGGAGCCAGCTGTGTCGGAGCCCGACGTGCCGGGGGCTGCGACGGCTGACATTGATGTATTTCGTGGTTTTCCGGTGCTGGTATTTCTGTGACACTGCGTGGTACAGCTGGAAGCGGCGTACTGCCCGGCGATGGCGGTGCTGGGCCCCCCGATGAGTTTACCCGCACTTACGGTGCCTCTTGGAAAGAAGCTAAAACGCAGGTAGTGGCGAATAGGCCCGTGTAAGCGGGCTTTTAATGTCTGTACCTCGGGCCGCTGGCCCAGTACCGGGGTGTCATATGCCAAGTAACTGATGGGAGTCACCTGGCTGCGAGATCCTGATGTATCTCTTTACAGAAAGGGCGATCAACACAGTGGCGGGTGGGGCAGATAATTTATCCAGAGCCGTAGAAACCAATAATAAATATTGAAATTAGTCATTTTAAATATGATCCAAGACATCTAAATGGGCGACTCACGTCATGCGGGTCTTAATTCTTGGCTGATCTCGGTCAATAAGCGTTATCTTCAGATAGTTGTACATAAGGAAGCTGTTTAGGTAACATCGCCCCACCCCCAGATGTGTATGTGTGTATGTGTATCGGAATGCCATTGCAGTCTGACTGGCCCATCTCCAGTCCTTTGTGTCACGCTCTTATTATATTAGTAATGCCCTCATCAAAGTGGAACTCCGTGTGTGTTTATGTTTAGCCCAGAACAAGCTGTTCTATAACACAAATGGAGCCTTCTTTTTTATATTATAACCCCCCCTTATTTTCCTAAGCTGCCATCAGCATGCAGTTTCCTTGTTGCAGTCAGGTCAGCACGGCCTTCATAAACAAATCGACAGCCACCCTAATTTAAGGATGAATTATGAGCAATGTGTGTAATTTCAAGAATCGCCGTTTGTTTTCACGTGTCTGCAGCTTCCTTGCTTGTTGCTGCTGTAAGTAAACGGCCAATTCGCACTAGCAACAAGTGAAGCTGTTCGTTTTAGTCTGGGCCTGTATCAGTTACTCAGAAGGCGGCTTTTCACACGAATGTTTGATGGGTTTTTTTTTTCTTTTTACAGCCAAGCATGTGACGGCATGTTAAATGTCTCGTTCTACAGATAAGGCCACCAGCCAGCTGCTCCTAGAGACCGATTGGGAGTCCATCCTGCAGATATGTGACCTCATCCGGCAGGGCGACGCCCAGTGAGTCAGCTCCGCCTCCCCGCACTCTGACCTTTGACCCCACTGCCTGTGTAATTTTGGTGTGACGGCCCAGGTGTTGCTTTCTTGAACCATTTTGTGAAATTGGAGTGTTTTGTCAAGCGTTTACCTTTTAAATGATAAATTATTGTGTCAGTAGGGGTTGTCATGCGAGGGTGGTACATGCATTTCAGGATCCAATTGGGGGGAATGAAAGAGTCATGACAAGCAGTAAGCCCATTTTATAGGTTAAGAATGGATAGAAGTGTGTATTTTCAATTGTGTGTGTCGCCTCCTACAGGGCTAAGTATGCCGTCGGCGCCATTAAGAGGAAACTGAACGACAAGAACCCCCACGTGGCCCTGTATGGCCTGGAGGTGGGTCCTGCCGACCTTCTGCCTCTGGTCTTCCTGCTAATGCAAGCCTGCCGTACAGAAATAAACAGGCGTCGTAGGTGATTGGCGGAGCTGATTCACGGGTCCGGACATTCGGTTGGGTTAAACGTGCGTGTGCGCCATGCAGGTGCTGGAGTCTGTGGTGAAGAACTGCGGCCAGACGGTGCATGACGAGGTGGCCAGCAAGCAGACCATGGAGGAGTTGAAGGACCTCCTGAAGGTGGCCGCGCCATTGCCCGATCCAGTGCCTCCCCTCTTGCTTATCCACCCCTTTGCTTGTTTTTGCTTGAAGATTGTTCTAAAAAAAAAAGTAGATGCCCTGCATCTTGTAAATATTTTAGGAGCAGGACGACCAGGTTCAGGTACTCCTGCTCTTGGTATTCTGTTATCAGCCACCTGAAGACCAAGGTGAACATTACATTGAGTAAAATGTGTTTTTCCACACAAAGCTTACTCTTTCACAAAGCCGTTTTAGGTACATTATTCCGGTTTTACTTGGACACCTTACCCTGTCACAAATCTAAGCCGTTTTGTGTTATTGTTTTGTAGAGACATGTCACACCTCTGTCATACTATTGGCCGATAAGCAGAGAGAAATGTTGTTTGCTGAGCAATTGTGTGCTGGTTGGCTGAGTCATGTCAGGTGACTTCCACGTCAGAGTGTGTCACATGATTACTCAGTCAGACCAGCTAGGGGAGTTCCTCAGTCTTTTCAGAGGAACATAAGAATAAACAGTTTTAAACATCTACGCAGAGGCTGTTTTTAAGGTAATACTTTTAGGATTATTTTTGACTGAACAGAAACATGGCTGACGTTTAAGGTTAATGTTTAGGAAAGACTGAGGAAATGGTACAGGGTAGGAAGTGTACTGCATGTCGTGGGTTGGGTTTAGTTTTCAGGGGCAGCAGATGTGTGTTTGATTATAGGTCAGCCATTTCCTCTAGGTTTAGTAATGAAGAGCTGTTTCATATCTTCCTTGATGCTATCTTCAGAGTGAGTAGAGCCTGGGGCGTAGTGAGTTTCTTGTACCCCAGAATACTTCTTTTGGCTCTTGTCAGGTGAGATCTGTGACTTTTTTACGTGTTAATTGCTTAGGCAAACAGTATTTTCGCAGGTCTACATAGCTGGATATTTTACTGGCACAGATCCGGTTAAATACGTTGCTTAAGGTGGTATAAACAGACAGCCTTAAATTTACCACCGGTCGGCACCCTAATCTACTACACCTCCTTCCTGTTTGCTTCTCTGTTTCGCTACGTTGGATTTGTCGTCTGCTCGTGGCCGTCTCAGTCACTCAGTCTGCAAGCTGTGATCTGAGTTCCTCTGCGTTCCTCTTCCTTAAGAAGCAGACCGAACCCAACGTCAAGAACAAGATCCTGTACCTGATCCAGGCCTGGGCTCACGCCTTCCGCAACGAGCCCAAGTACAAGGTGGTTCAGGACACCTACCAGATCATGAAGGTGGAGGGTAAGCAGGGATCTGCCATTTTCTGCACCTCCTTTCGCCTCCGACCTTGTGGAGCAGCAGATGTAGAGGACTGTCTCGGCCCAGCACTCATGTCGAGATGGATAGACAGTGGAGATCATGCGTTTTAGACAACGAAAGTGAATTTATTCACTGCTTTCGCAGTCGTAGCTTATTCAGCCTGGTTTCTCCTCTTGCAGGTCACGTCTTCCCAGAGTTCAAGGAGAGCGACGCCATGTTTGCGGCAGAGAGGGTGAGTTCTGTGCTCTTCAGCTCGCGGTTGACGGCTCACGTTCCGTTCCGATCCTTCACTATCTCCGTGTGTGACACTCTAACTCCCTGGTTGTCTAGGCTCCCGATTGGGTCGATGCAGAGGAGTGTCACCGGTGCCGGGTTCAGTTTGGGGTCGTGACCAGGAAGGTGAGACCCGGGTCGAAAGCCGTCTGTCCGGAGCTAATGCTTCGCGGCGTTTGCTTAGCAGCTGTGGTCATTCGTAGCTCCGCATGGAAGATTTCATGTGGGAGTGGTGTGTGACTGTTAGGATACTGCCTGTGTTCAGAAGGTTACCGGCTCGAATCCCAGTAAAGCCGTCATTGGCCCCCTGAGCAAGGCCTTTGACTCCCAGTCTCTCCTGGGACTGTCTGACCCTGCTCTCTAACAGTTTAATGTAGCTTTGAATTAAAGTGTGTGCTAAATAATAAAAAATATAAATGGAACCTCAGTGAAAGAGTACTATATTTTTGGATGACCAATATTTTTTTATGACTTTGAGAAAAGTCTTCATTAGAAGTTTGTCTCTTTCCACTCTCCGTACAGAGCTAAACTCCCCACTTTTCCAGCCAGTGTTCATTCCCATTGCTTCCCTCTGTCCTCTTCTTATTGAAGGATTAATTAGTGTTCTGGTTGCACCCCCCAACCCCCCGCCCCTGATCTCAGCACCACTGCCGGGCATGTGGGCAGATTTTCTGTGGCAAGTGCTCCTCCAAGTACTCGACCATCCCCAAGTTTGGCATCGAGAAGGAGGTGCGCGTCTGCGAGCCCTGCTTCGAGCTTCTCAACAAGTGAGTGCCGCTGATCCAGGACCTGTGTTCTAGCAGATAACTCATCTGTAGGAAGGAGTCTCACTCAATAAGATCCTTGCTCTCCTGTTAGAATATGAGTAACACGTTACTTCAGTTGCAATAATTAAATAAAAACTGTGGCTTTGTGCGTCACCCATTGCTCAGACACAGCTTCTCAACTACTTTCGGCTTAGTAAACCATCACCACAGTGCTCCCTTGTCAAAATCAGCCCCAGATCCTCTAATTTTCTAAAGCACATCTCTTCTCGCGAGGCTCCGAATTATGTAGCTGATGTCATTCTAGCTATTGGGTTGGCTTGTAAACATATACCACCCTCCCCCCCCAGGAAAGCAGAGGGTAAAGGGACTCCTGGGGCCCCAGCTGAACTGCCCCCTGAGTACCTGACCAGCCCGCTGTCCCAGCAGTCTCAGGTAGTAGTCACTGGGGGGTTGTGGATAATGTAGTTTTTGGTCATTGTTGCTACTTATGTCGATATGCATCAGGTGGTAGCCACGGTAACTGGGGGATTATGGTAATGTAGATTTTTGTCACTTTGTTGCTACGTATGTCGATATGCATCAGATGGTATTCACGGTAACTGGGGGGTTGTGGGTAATGTAGTTTTTTGTCACTTTGTTGCTCCATATGTCGACATGCAGCTACGTTAACAGCCTTAAGTGACAGTCGTCAGTTTAACAGCCCTCTGGTACCTTCGTCATACCCCAGTTAAGGTACCTTCCCCCCCCGCAGATGCCCCCCAAGCGGGATGAGGCGGCTCTGCAGGAGGAGGAGGAGCTGCAGCTGGCCATTGCCCTGTCCCAGAGTGAGGCTGAGGAGAAGGAGAGGATGGTGAGGTCCACAATGCAAGCCCCCCCCCCCCCCGTCATCGCTGCTGGGGCCGGCCGTAACGCGCTGTCACACTTCCATTCGCAGAGGCAGAAGCCGACCTACTCCGTGTACCCCAAGGCGGACCCCACCCCCGTGACCTCGTCAGCCCCTCCGGCCAGTACCCTCTACTCCTCTCCGGTGGTAAGAGGACATTTCAGCGGGAGACATTCTCAGCTGTGGCACACGCGTCACGTACCTGCAGCCTTCAGCTGGCTCTTCCTGTCTGTTTCTCCCAGAATTCCTCAGCCCCCTCAGCCGAAGACGTGGACCCAGAGGTGAGGTGACGGTCTCTGCATCCCACCCTGTCTTACGGTGTATCCCTGCGACCTTTAACCCCCCAGCATCTTGACCAAAATTTTATTACTATGAGGGGTCAAGAAATTCCTCGTGGATTACGGACAAATCTTAAGGATACCCTGTATCTAAGGAAATATCGAAATATTGACCTGTAAGATATAGTAACCACTCTGGGTCACCTTTGAAATCTGGAACATTCTTAGGAACATGCTGCAGTATTAATTTAATAAACATGGAGAGCTAGTCAGGTGTCATTTTTAGTGCCCAGTTCTACCTGTGGGTTTGTTTTGCTGAAATATGTCTAATCACCGTACTTTGGGAATGAGTGCCAGAATGTTCTCTCCACAGCTGGCACGATACCTGAACCGGACGTACTGGGAGAAGAAGCAGGAGGAGGTGCGCAAGAGCCCCACCCCATCTGCCCCTGCCCCCGTACCATTGGCCGAGCCCCTGCCAATTAGCCAGCCCGTGGAGAGCCACATTCCGGTTCAGCCAATCAGCATCGTGGAGGTACGCCACGCCCCCCTCAGAGCCGCACACTGTATGGAGAATCTGCTTCGACCTCCCTGCGTATCCCAGTGTGACCCCGAGCCTCGTCCCCCAGCAGCAGTACCAGAACGGCGAGTCGGAGGAGAACCACGAGCAGTTCCTGAAGGCGCTGCAGAACGCCGTCACCACCTTCCTGAACCGCATGAAGAGCAACCACATGCGGGGCCGCAGCATCGCCAACGACAGCGCCGTGCTCTCGCTCTTCCAGTCCATCAACAACATGCACCCACAGCTCCTGGAGCTGCTCAATCAGCTGGATGAGAAGAGGCGTGAGTGAGCCGGCACAAACGCTCGGAGCTCCTTCCAGCCAACCCCGTCGTCTGTTTTTAAACTCCCAGCCAACCCCGTCGTCTGTTTTTAAACTCCCAGTCAGTCGTAAGGGCGTCCATGTTAATCTCATGCCAGGTTTATTATGCTAAATGAAAGATAAGTAAAAAAGATGTTTTTCTAAGCTGAAATAAAACAAGATAGAAAAGCAAAATAGACTAATCTCAAACTAAATGAAAACTAAATATCGCTTTCAAAACGAACTGAAATGAAATCAAACAAATACATTTAATTCGTTTTTATTCGGATTGGTCTCGTTTGGCGAGGATGCAACCGACGTATCCTTAGCATTTGGGGCGGGGCATGAATGACATCCGGGGATTTTTTTTTACCATCCTCTTTACCTCTTAGTTCTTGAGTATTGGGACTGGTCTTTGGCAGTGGAAGATGACGTAAGACGGATATATGACTACAGGTATGCCGGCAAGTGCATACATTGAGAAAGACCTCTCTGTTCCGGCAGTGTACTATGAGGGTCTACAGGATAAGCTGGCCCAGCTGCGGGACGCGCGCGCGGCTCTCAACGCTCTCCGGGACGAGCATCGCGAGAAACTCCGCCGCGCCGCGGAAGAAGCCGAGCGCCAGAGACAGATTCAGCTGGCCCAGAAACTGGAAATCATGCGGCAGAAGAAGCAGGTGACCTGTCCGGCCTGATCTGGGTCACGTGACGCGTCCACTGAGATGCGATCGGCCGTCTTGTTATCCGGACGTAGCTTTGGGGCGAGGCTCGTGACGCCGTCGGCCACCGTGTTGCAGGAGTACCTGGAGATGCAGAGGCAGCTGGCCATCCAGCGACTCCAGGAGCAGGAGAAGGAGCGGCAGATGCGGCTGGAGCAGCAGAAGCACACCATCCAGATGCGGGCCCAGATGCCAGCCTTCTCGCTGCCGTACGCGCAGGTGGGAGCTCTGCAGGGTGCCGGGGCTGGTCACGTGACCTGCGGCCCTTCAGGACAGCTGAAGCTTTGAGCTTCTTCCATTTGCGATGAAACCAGTAGCATGTATGAACTTGATGCATGTGTTTAACGTCACACGGGTCAGTAAACCTAACAGCTATTCGTGCATAAAGGAATTGCTGTATGTCTCTCTTCCAGATGCAGTCCCTCCCGCCTAGTGTGCCTGGGGGGGTAGTGTACCAGGCGGCCGGCCCCCCCAGCTACCCCGGGACCTTCAGCCCCTCTGGATCAGTGGAGGGTTCCCCCATGCACACGGTCTACATGAACCAGGCAGGCCAGGCTGGTGCTGCACCCCCTTACCAAGCCATGCCGGTCTCTGCCACAGGTGGGTGCCAGGTGTCTGGGGGGGGGGGGTGACGCTGGCACCTTATTTTTGAATACAGCCATAATACGCAGGTTATGAATATGGAATCTAACGCCGTTGATCACTCGATGTGTCTGTAGACCCCAACATGGTGAACGCCTACATGTACCAAACGGCGGGTTCCGTCGGGCAAGCCGCACCCCCAGCCCAGGCCCCGCCCACAACCAACCCCGCCTACTCCAGCTACCAGTCCACCCCCACACAGGCCTATCAGGTAAGGGCTCTCGGGCCGTGTGGTCTGGAGAGCGAGCGTACGGCCACTCATTCGCCGCTAGTTAAAATATAACCAGGTTCAAGCGGAAGGAGCCGCAGATCAGACGAACAGATAGTTTCCCGTTGGCTGATTTGGCGCCGGTCACATTTGCACGCGGCGGAGTTAGATAAGAATGGTAAACATTCTCCCCCTCTCTCTGTCTCTTCCGTGTCCCGCGCCCGCAGAACGTGGCCTCCCAGGCTCAGCCCATGCCCCCCCTGTCACAGGCTGCCCCCTCCAATGGAATGTCTTACATGGGTTACCAAGCCTACAACATGCAGGTCAGCTTGCAGTCTCTGTAATGGGCGATCCGTGTTGTTCTTCACGAGGAGAAGCTGACCACCTCGCATGCCATTCCTAACACCCCCTCCTGTCGCCCTGGCCGCGCCCCTAGAATATGATGTCCTCGCTGCCCGGCCAGGACCCCGGCATGCCGCCCCAGCAGGCATATTTGCCCGGACAGCAGCCAATGTACCAGCAGGTGAGATGTCTCCCGCTTCCCCCCC
>JAODUD010000045.1:14690222-14719236 GCA_026784285.1 Stomatorhinus walkeri
GCCCCAGTCTCATTGATACACTTCACCTCTATGTGACGCTTGTCACATATTGCTGTCCACATGGTGGCGCAGTTGGGTTCAAGTGGTACGTAGCCACAAATCTCTGCCCCCCCCCCCCCATAATTATTGCATTAGTTGCCTTGCAGGTGTATTTTTTCTTCAGCTACCTTTACACTTTTATTCATATTCTCTACCTTTTGTGTAAAAATTTGAATATTTAAGCACTACGCTGCTATTTCCATTGCTTCACCTTCAGACATCTATGCATGTAGCAGTGAGAGGTCTGCCCTGTATATGTTCACCTTAGAGCAGTGTGCCACTGGACCGCCCATGTGACAAGACTAGGTCATAGAAAGTAAATCATTTCCAGTAGTAACTGGCGGGCTTATTTATGTGATGTCACACTGGGAGGGTCACCTTAAGGACGCCTTTCTGACACCCCTTCAGCTGAAGCGTTTTGTGCGTATTCGCCCATCTTTAATTTCTTGTACACGTTGACCTAATTGAGCCAGATACACATTAATATAAAGGATATAGTTCCATTGTCCCATTGGCTGAGCTGTGTAACTCCATAGAATCTCCAGCAGCTAGACTTTAGTTGCTGACGGGTTTAGTTACGAACTTAAAGAAGAGGCAAGCTGAACGTCAGTGACACAGATTTACATTAAGCTTGTTCACATGTGCCCAGCTCGTGGCTTCTATAACCTTCTAACGTCGTGTGAACTTTTTTTTTGTTCTACTTGTCATGCTGATCTTAGTCTATAAGATCATTCAGTAATTTTAAAATTATATTTAATAAATATTGTGTTCCTCTGTTTTTGCCTCTGATCGTTCATGCTTTATCTGGCTGTCAAACAAAATATTTGATATTACTCTTGTTTGGATCACGTTTCAGGAATCCTTTAACATGACGGGGAAATAAACGTCTGAAAATGGCAGGCATTTGGGCGGTCTGGCTTGTATGAATATTGAATACCGGGGGAAATTATTTTGTGGGTTTTGTAAATATGAATATTAAGAAACTTTCCAAACACTATTTCGCTTTTGTGCAATGTGCTAATTTAAACTCCTACTAGTTCCGTTTAAGAATCATGCAGTTTATAATTATGAATATTGTCCCTGGACCAAAGGCTCACAACCTCCAGCCATTAGCAGGCTGTTGTCCATGTAGACAAAACAGCATTTTATATAAACGGCTAATAACCTTCGTACTGGAGTAGAAGAATGAATCAACGAAAGAAAACACGTGCAGGGAAATACGTCAGGAGATGAACTCTGCTTTCCTATGAATTTGACAATATTAAAATAAGTTATTTTGGTAACTTAAAGCATCCAGTATAGGATCGCTGCTTCTAAAAATGTGAGATAGAGAGATAAATCTTTATTGTCATTGTCACTGACCAAACAACGAAATTGAAATGCAATCGACTCAATGTGAGGCATGATAAAAGTATATCAAATACCTACATATTGCACTGAATATACAAATAGCGCCGATATGCAAATGACGATTCTATCTTGAATTGAAACTCGTGATTGTTTTGGAATAAAAAAGACGTTCTCTTAATCAGCCCAAAAATCAAACTAAACCTGTTATTTAGCAGTACATTTCACTGCAGACTACCTTTGTGATCTGTGAGTGATGGGTTTGCTCACTGGACGAGAGGTTAACTCGGTAAGAGAGTCCAAGCACCTTTTCCAGAGCGGAGTTCAGGACATTGCCTTTCAGGTGCCATTCCAGGGGTAATCTCATTACCTTTTTAGTTCGATAAATGCATAACTTCAATGCGAAGCTCATTCAAAACTACAAATGAAGGGGGGAAACTACAAACTGGGGTCTTTGAATGTGCGGCTCAAGCGTCACGGCGCGCAATGCATTGTGGGAGGAACAGAATCGACTGGCGGACGCCATGTGCGTTTAGGCGGTGGGACATACGGGTAGAAGGGAACAAAAGCGTACCGGGGGAAAGATCAGGACCGCAGATTTGACACAGAATACCTGGAACATCGCCGGTATGATCCGCAGCAGACAGTGCATCCGGGCTGCCGTGTGGTTAGCGGCGAAGGCACCCCGGTGAGGACTTAGCGGTGCGGTGACGGACCGGGGAGGAGGTTCAAGGGCAGCGGTCTGATCTAGTACGAGTACATAAATGTTAAGATTTCCTCTCTGCAGGAAAATATGCCGCATTGCTTATGATTTAGTCAGCGTTTTAAATTTGACAGGAAAGCATCTTTATGTACCTAATATTAATTGTCTCTTTTGCATTGCTAAAATATTGCTGTATCTACGTGGTAGTATCGTTTATGTTTTATAAACTCAAACATTAGTTTTAATTTCCGGTTTAATTCAGCTGCCATGTTTTAGAGTAACCAGCAGACCACTTTAAACAGTCGAGAGAGTATATGAAGTCCGACGGCGAGAGAGATTGTGACAGTGACGAGTGAAAGGCGATCGTCACGTGTGATTGTCCTTGTGGTGCTAAGTGATGCTTCCATCTTTCAGGCAGGACCCCTGGGTATCAGGGTTCTGTGCTGCTCGGTGTCTGAGGACAAGTCCGGCCTGCTCCTCCGACGCCCTCGCCACGCCGCCGCTGGATGGGGCACCCAAACAGTACTCCCCAAAGATCCAGAAGCTAGTCAATGAGATTGCCGGTCTCACGCTGCTGGAGGTGTCTGACCTAAACGAGCTCCTCAAGGTACGTGAGAACTGCCTCCTGGATGCCACCGATTGTGTTTTTATCTTATGCGCTGGCAGATATCGTGCCCAGTGCCTATTTCATTAGATTCGTAATATCCGCACCTTTAAATCTTAATCAGCTGTTGCGTTCTTTACAGAAAACGCTTAATATCCAGGATATCGGTGTCCTGCCCACAGGGGCAATGGCCGGCCCAGTCGCACCTGCTGCTCAGGTATGGTTCCACCTAACTGCTAGTTTGAATAGTACTGGGCCTTATTTACCTGTTACTTGTCTTTTCTTATTGGTTAATAGGGATGACTGGTCCTCATACCCCCCCCCCCCCAAGTGTTCTAACTGAATATAAAGGGAGGTTTTTTTTCTTCTCGTTCCAAGGCAGCGGAGGAAGAGGTAGCACCAGTGAAGGAGAAGAGCCTTTTCACTGTGAAACTGACCGAGCTGAAGGCCTCTGACAAGGTCAAGCTCATCAAGGAAGTGAAGAACTGTGTCCAAGGCTTGAACCTCGTACAGGTATGGAGATGCTGTTTGTGTGACTTTGTGTGGGGAAAATGTCTTCGAGGATGGAGACTTCTGGAAGCTGTCTTCGGTTTATGGGGATGTCGTTCATCCGGCCTAGCTGTTTAGGAGGCTTGTTTGAAGATGTGTTTTCCGTTTGGTAGGGTTGAGTAGTATCTAGTGTTGGTCAGGAATATGAACACACAGAAATGTCTTAAGTAAGCGAGCTTTAATTATAAAGAGTGTTTCACAGGCATGTAGTCACAAAGCACTATACCACAAATTAAAAAGGAGTAAATAATAATTAAAATAACCGATAAAGATAATGACAATACAGTTAATATCAATAGAAATCAAAACAAAAGCCTGATTAGACAAAATTGTTTTTTTTAAGGATCCTCAAACTTAATTATAGTGGGTGATTATTGTTTTACGAACATGCTGGAAAACCTGCATAACCATTAATGGTGAACTTTTCCCATAATGACTACCACTCAGGCAAAAAAGCTGGTGGAGTCGTTACCACAGGAGATCAGAGCGAATGTGTCCAAAGAAGAGGCAGAGAAGATGAAAGCAGCTCTGGAGGCAGCAGGGGGCACTGTGGTGCTGGAGTAGACCCCCTGTCCTGGAGCGTTTCACCCTTTCCCGCTCTTTTCCGTCCATTCCCCCTCCTTACCGACACTCAAAGAAGCATACGGAACACGGCGGCAGTATTCTCTCAGCGCCACGCGCTCTGCCGCTGCTCGACAGGGAGCGGGGGTGGACTGAAGCCAGGCTATGGATCTTGGGACGAAGTCTGGCCAGCCTGAGAGCTGATTGGCCAGGTCCAGCTACCCACATGTGAGATTTCATTGGCCAGGACTCTGTGTCCACGTTTTTTGTCAAGTAACAAATATGCTGGACTCTGGAAGGTTTTGTCTGGTACTGGAGCTCTCTGGACTTCAGGGTTCCGTTGCCTGTGGTGAATTAAACATGTGATTTGATACAGAAAGTGAGATGTACTCTGTAGTTGTGTTATCGGGTCAGCATTAAAACAGAAATGGCACTGGATTGTTTCACATCTTTGTGAGGGGAGTGCCAATGAACTCAGTTGCTAGTCTGATGAAAACTCAAGCAGGGGGATGTTTGAACTAGCGCTGGAGGCCTTAAAGGGGCAGTTCACCCTTTTTGGTGCTATCTATCCAAGTAGGTTGTTTTGCTGAGAGTTGCCTAGTTTTGGCCATAGAAATGTTGGTCTATGTAGTGAGCAGCTTAATTTAGGAACAGTTTTCTTCTATCACAACCAATCGTGTCACTGCGCGGATGATATGAGCACCCTGGGACTTTCTTCTGCGTAGTGATTTCATTGGAGTGTGGAGTTGGGTCAAAGAAAATAGTTCCTACATTAAGCTGCTCACTATGAAGTCTGTGGATTATCATAAGTAACCGGGTCATGATGTCTGGTAAGAAACATTGCTGTTGAATATTTCTAATATTTCTTGAAACACCACAGAAAAATGCAGTCCAGTCACATTATATTCAAGAGAAGACTGACATTTACATCCACAGCCGATATATCGAAAACTAGCCAACCTAGCTGGATAGATAGCACCAAGAACCCTTTCAAAACATCTTTTTACAAATTTGGGGTGAACTGCCCCTTTAAGAAATGTCATTCTGTGCTTATTTGCTTCTCAGTAGTACCCAGTTGAACCATTAGGGGGCACTGCTGCTGTTTTATTAAACATTATTACAACCTAGTATTAGCGATATTAAGTAGTCCAGTAAAAAATCTCAAGAATAGATTTCACCCAAAATATTTATTTGCGGCTTACTAACGGGTATCCAGGAAACTAAGATTACAGACGCTCCTCTACGTACGAACTTTGAGACATACGAACCAAGAAGACTAAGTCCAAATTGTATTAGTTGGGCTCCCGTTTCCTGTCTGCAACATCAAATTTTTTTTCCTGCGTTCCAATTCCGCCTAGAACGACTTCCGCTACTCCCACCGCGCAACAGCATAGCGTGCGTACTCCCAGAATCCTAGTTCTTAGTGCTTGCGTACACCCTTAAAATGATGTTGAATAATGACTTATGAACTTTTAGGGGGCTTCAGCATTGTCCTATCTTTCTTCGCCTTTACAGTGGCCCTGTCATCTGTTGTACAGATCCGGGTTTTGCTTGACCTGCGGTTAAGCTGTTCTGTTCCAGGGTTGTCCTTCCATCAGACCAAGCAGACAGGGGTGTATGATTTCCTAGTCCACTATATTTGCACAAATTAAGTAAATATTCAACATCATATCATTTTCAGTTTTGTTTTTGGGAAAAGTATACAAATTTAGAAAATGTTATCTCGGCCTACTTTCATTCATGTTAACATATAATCCTCAGTTTCCCCGAATATTTACTTACTAATAGATCTTATCAATTAAGAACCAAAATTCACCAAAGCAGCTGGAAGCTGGATTTGCCCCCCTTGATGTCCAGGTCCATACCTGTGCAGGTCCGCCTGGTCCTATAAGAACCGGCTGAATGGGTTCTTAGCAGAAAGCAGTCGCTCTGCACTCTTGTATAAAGGCATTCCATGTCTGTAGAGGTGTTTTTTATACGTGGTCATTCCAGGAGAGTTTCTAGCTATCGAACAGATCAGGGGCTAAGTCAAGTTTACCTGGGGCTTGCCTTTAATTTAGTTACTTATTTATTGGGGAAGATTGACATAGGGGCTAAAATACTCGGGGCTAGGTTTAAAATACTCGAGGTTATACCCCCGAGTGATCGGACCTAATGACGCCCATGACTCATTCTGTAAATCTGCACCGATTTGCTTGCAAGCGACGAATCCCAATCTCATTTGATTACAGGTAATACAGGAAGTTTTGAGAAAGTTTTACTTTTCGAACCCCGCCCCCCCGAGTCCTTTCAGCTTCCTTTCCTGCTGATGAAAGCTTACGTCTTCCAGCGACTTTATCTTGCTTGTAGGTCAGGAGACCATCTGAGTAGTAAATCAGCAGTAGTTTAGCTTTCGAGGCTCCTGCGTCCCCATCCGAACCGAAGCTGTCGGGCGGCGGAGGACAGGATTGCGTCCCTGCCCGTGAGAAGCCGCCTTTGAGAGGCATGCCGGAGAAGAGGGTGTCCCGCTGGTACTCAGGGGGCATCGCGTCCTGCGGAGCCGCCTGCTGCACACACCCGCTAGACCTCATCAAGGTAAGAGCATGATGAATGGTGTTTGTCAGTGTGAAACCAGAGGTAGCAGCAAGAGTTCATACTGACAGCCCGGCTGGACTGAGATTAAAAATCACTGCTGTCGCGCTACTGAGACCAACAATTTACAGGTAGTGTCCAAATCGAGAGCCGCCTCAGAAGTCACCGGTTAGTCCGTTTTAAGCATTTTTGTCAAACAAGTACTCTGCCCCCACATGATGGTTCAACCGGAGATCCCACGAATTTGATTTGTTATTTATTACGCTTTTCAAAATGCATTGGATGCGCAGACATTACAGAACGTTTTATAGCCTACTTCTTCTTTATAGGCTACATAATGCTAACATACCCAATAACGCGACCAATAATTATACATTTCCATTATATAGCGTTTTTCGAGATCTCAAAGATGCATTTATAACAAACTTCTTGTTATGAAAAGGGTTCAGCATTTATTGTCACCGACTGAGTGGCTCAGTATCAACTGAGTAAGACTCCCCCCTTAGGAAAAAGGCTGTACGTGCGCTGATCGCAGAAGAGCAGGTGGCTGGTGAGTTTGGGTTTTTTGCAGGGTCTTTGGTCTCTGACATCTTGTTTAAATAAAGAGTGAGGACAAAGGATTACTTGGAAACGAAGAAAGCTGTTCAACTGAATGGTTTCTAATTAATGGTTAATTTCAGTCGGCTACATTAATCAGACGCGACACCTCTGGTTATTCTGTTTGACGGTGTATCTTTATACTCAGTCTTCAGAATGATTTTTAGATTCAACAGAAAATTAGGGTTGGAGGTTTTGCCTGTGAGATTGGCTGAAGTAGGAACATCAGACACGCATGCTGAGGGGAGAGAGGGGGGGGGGGGTCGTGGGACGCCGTTTCTCTGCTGTCAAATAACGGCTCGGCATGGAAGCTGGTTCTGGTGCCATGAAGCAAGACGCTTTGGAGGGAACAGCTTATGATATAAGACAAATAAGCATATTTTGAAAGTTTTAGAAAACTTTCTAAAATCCCGAATAAATCAGGGGCACCGGGCTTTCATTTTTTGAAAATATATTTTGTACATGGATTCAAATTATTGGTATGATATGAATATTTATATTTAGAAATGACTTGTTTCGCCTTTCTGTGGTGCTGAGACAACTTGGAGCATGGAAATCCACACCAGAAGAGACTCTTGTGTCCTAACGGTGATTGAGTGACGTAATCCCATTCCACATTCCTTGCAACATCCTATTAGATAACAGTAATCAGTGACTGAGAAGGCAAGATGGTCCTTTACGTGATTGGGCTGCCAAGGTCATGTGCCTGCTGCTGACCCCGCCCTCCCTGTCCCCAGGTCCACCTGCAGACTCAGCAGAAGGCGAAGCTCAGGATGACGGGGATGGCTGTTTCGGTGGTGCGGCGCCAAGGGGTCCTGGCGCTCTACAGCGGCCTCAGTGCTTCCCTCTGCAGGCAGGTTGGTGTCACATTTCATCAAGGAACAAAATACTGGTAATGGCAAGAGTGAGTTTGCATGTTCTCCATATGTCGTATCTCTAGCGTATGACTGTCTATGTATAGTCGCCCCTCAGTATCCATGAGGCATTGGTTCCAGGACCCAAGAGGTGGAATTTCCAGGTCCTTAAAGTAGAAATCCAGACCAAGGTTTTGTCCCAACCAATCAGTGAAGTGCACTTGGACTGTGACATTTTATGCTCAACTGCATGGTTGAAACAAAACCTTGGTCTGGATTTTTACATTCTGGACCTGAAATTTCCACCTCTGTAGGACCCTCCGCAGACACCAAAATCCACAGATACTCAAGCCCCTTATATAAAATGGCACAGAATTTGCATATAACCTACATAGACCCTCCAGTATACTTCAAATAATCCCTAGATTAGTTACAGTACCTAACATAAAGTAAATGCTTCGTAAATAGTTGTTGTTTAGAGAATAATGACAAGAAAAAACTTAGTATGCTCAGTGGAGAAAAACACAGATTATTTATTTTTAAAAATATTTTCGACCGCCTGTTGGTCGAATGCACAAATGCCAAACCTGTGTGTGTGTGTGTGGTACAAGTCAGTGGAGACCTCACCGTTGACGGTGTCCTTTTGTGCCATTGGCTGAAGCATTTAGCAATGCACCAATCTCTCATCCTCATGACTGATCACAGTCGCTGGTTCACTGTTTAAAGCCTGATAGGCTGTCTTTTCGCCCCGCCCCTTAGGGCTCATTGGTGGTTTCATAGGGAGCCCAGCAGACATGGTCAATGTCAGGTGAGTCGTGGTGGCTGAATGGGTGGTACTGTGCCCTTGTGGGTTTGAATTCCACACCACCTCAGCGTATCTAGAGCTCCGCCCACTTTACATCACTGTCTCAAAATATGTGATTAGGCTAATTGGCATCTCTAAAATGGTTGTGTATGTGACCTGGCTTCACGAGACTCGAGCCCCCCTTATTCTCACCAGAATAAGCCATTAAAAAATAAATAGATGGAAAAACTTGCCCTATTATTCAAATCACAGTCCTCGAGGTCCGAGCACTGCTGGTTTTCCAGCCTTCCTTTACCTGTCAGTCAGGTGTGAAGCCTCTGACCAATCAGAATCAGTAATTATTAAAACTACCTACCTAGGAGAACTGAGAACAAGGCCTAGATTTGGGATCGAGGTCCAGATTTGAAGAACCCTGCTCTACGGTGATACAAAATAGCTGTAATTCTCAGAATATCCGCTAGGTGTCAGTGATACCACATGAAAGGTTGATATGGTTTGTGGCTTTTATAAGCACATCGGATGATAATCGGTTATGTCTTCATGTCAGTAAATTCTTGTCTGTGATGGGAGCAAGGGAAAACTTCTGATGATTTAATTTTTTTACATTTACAGGATGCAGAATGATGTGAAGCTGCCACCACAACTCAGGAGAGAGTGAGTATTTTAGGTCTTGGAGCAAAAACAGGACTTATCTTGTTCTCTGAAATCTGGCCACATGCAACTGTGGAAGCTGAAGCTGTCTTCCCCACCCTGGCTGCTGAGCCGTTTGTTTCTATTTCACAGCTATGCACATGTTTTGGATGGACTCACTCGAGTCTGGAAAGAAGGCAAGATACAGATGTTGGGGGTGGGATCTGAGTGGGATGTGGTCTGAATGGGGTGTGTTCTGAGTGGGCAAGGTCTGAGTGGGGCAGAGCTATATGCATTGACCTTGCAATTGGATTAGTCACTTGAGGTGGGATTTGATTGGGTCAAAGTCTGCTTGAGGTGGCTGGAGTCTAAGTGACCAGGGGTTGATTCCTTTTGAAAGTTTTACTGCTAACAGAGTCCCCGTGTCCCCATGTCCCCGTGTCCATCGGTGTGATCCACACTGTCTGTCTCCACAGAGGGACTCGGGAAGCTTTTCTGTGGAGCCACGATGGCATTCAGCAGAGGGGCCATGGTGACCGTGGGGCAGGTGATGGAGCGCTGAGGTGCATGTGTCTGAAGCAGATATGCTGCATTCTGCCTTCTAACACACCTGCCTGTGCGTAGCTGTCCTGTTACGACCAGGCCAAGCTGCTGGCCCTCAGCACCGGGGACATGTCCGACAACATCGCCACCCACTTCCTGGCCAGTCTGATCGCAGTACGCGCTCTTTTCTCTGATCCCGCCCACTCACGGCCCTTAATGACTGACTGAAGGGGTCATGTGGGGTCATGTGACTATGAGTCACCACCAACACCACTTCCCTCCGCTGTGGTGGACGTAATGAAGACTCGACTAATGAATTCTGAAGGAGAATATAGGGTGAGGCTACAAGGCAGTGTGTGCCCGTGTGTGTTGCGCCCTCTAGTGGCTCTGTGAGTGACCCTTTCCCGGCACTGCAGGGAGTCGTTCACTGCTCGACTGGGACCCCTGGCTTTCTACAAGGCATGGAGGCTTGTGGAGCTGCACGGTTTTGGTACTTCCCTTCCAGTGCCCTTGGCGGGCTGCATTTTTCGCTCTGACCAGCTGACCGATCGCATCGCAGGGTCTGGTTCCCGCCGGAATCCGGCTCATCCCCCACACAGTTCTCACCTTCATCTTCCTCGAGCAGCTACGCATCCACCTCGGCATCCTCGTCGTCACGTGAGCGCGAGCTGTCAGCTGTGACCTCCCCACGACCCAATTAGCCTGTCCTCAGTCTGCCTCCGAATCACTCCCCAGGGCACTGGGGCCTGCAGCTGGAACTGGAAATTCCAACCTGAAAATACAGAAGATAAACAATGGCTACGTTAATTTTCCAAATCCTTGCCTGGAAGATTCCACTGCAGAGATGCCACTACAGGCATTTGTTGCCAGGCAGACAGGGTTACTCAATCTTTGGGTACCTTGGTGTCAACCTGGGTCAAAGGTCACCTCAGAGCCACCTTGAATTATGCCTTGGATTCCAGTCACATGATGGATTCTGTTACCAGCACCAGTCTCAGACCTCTGTCTCAGACCTCTGCCAACTTCCAAATCTGTTTTCTTAGGAAATTAACACAAGATCGCCTCTGATTGGTGGTAGGATTCCGGAATCTCCTGACACTCCCGAGCATCTACAAACCTTTCCCGTTCATTAAATTTCTGTTCACTAAACGTTTCATGCGAGAGCGTCTCTCCCTTAATAAGTCTATTTTCCAAATGGACTGTCTGTTAATATCGTCAGCTTGTCATTTTGAAACTGAACCTGTAGGGGGCGCTGAGGTTCCGTGGAGATGCCCGGGCTTTCTGTGTGAGCTAGGTGAACAATGTGTGTTTCAGAGCAGTCTGCTTATCCCTCCCTTTGATCGGCCTGGCCCCTGTTCCAGCAGCTTCAGTGATGCTCACCTTTCTGTCACAGTGCAGAAGGTCTTCTGGGCATCAGAGCTCAGGTCCTGTTGGTGACCATCTAAGGAAAGACAGATGTGTAGTCTGGAGTTTTCTGCTTATCAGTACAATTATGTACCTGTCTGTGTCACGATAAAGGTCATATATGCAACAGATAAACACACTTATGCCAGAGGCGTTGTCTCACTGGTGGTTGTATCAATGTCTGAAAAGTGTTTGTCTCTGATGTTTAAGCCATTTTTAAACACTCCTAAGACATAAAATCTTAATGGGTTTTATTGCTTTTGTTGACACATGACTGTATTTCAAAGTCGGGTGATTTTCACACCATGTGCATAAGAGCTAATTTGGAGAGCAGGTAGACTCTGGACAGCTTAGAGGAGAACAGGAACATTCTGGAACATTCTGACTGATTCTGTCTTTGGCTTCAGTTTTGGAACTAAAGTGATTTAGAGAATACAGTGACTAATGGCATTCTGTCTGTTTTCACACAAACCCTGTTTGGTGTCCTGGGCTATGAAGCGCTACAGTGGACCCTGGCTAGATTCTCTGACAACCTGTCACCCCTCAGTCACTACACCTGACTTTGTCACAGCATTACCTGGAAGACAGAACAACAATCATTTAAAAAAAACTCAGCTTTTGCAGAAATTCGGGTAAATCATTTCATTTAGAGGGAATCGGCAGGACTTACCATCTGGTCTGTATATAAACCTTTTTTTCCCCCAAACAGCTGCAGATTTTATCGTTAAAGATCAAAGAATCCTGTTAATTTATCTTCTTTTTTTGACAGGGGAGCTTACATTTCACACTGTCGTGTTTACAAGACTGGCCTTCCTCGTAAGATTAATTATGGCCAAATTATGCAGCCGGCACATTGCAAAGCATAAAGACACATTAACCCCGGGATTCGTTTTTTTTTTAATTGGGCCCAATTTACCCGGAAAAAAAGCAAACAGATTGTAGCCAACATGGCGGAACATCAAAGAAAAATGAATGCTTGGAAAATTTATGAAAAGAGAGGTCAGAGGAAAGCAAACTGTGATTTGAAGATGAATTTTGGTCAGTTTTCTTGAAAAGCTACCAAAACTATGAAAAGGTCAGTGTCTTTTCATTTTAGCAGGCAGTAATGCAACATGGATACATTTAAAACTGTTTGGATATGTTAATTATTTAATATTAAATCCGTTTTTTTTTAGAAGGCTGCCTATCTCACTGAGTCACTGAACATCTAATCAGCGCTAAGGACTCAAACTAACCACACTGTCCACGTTCTGTCTAGAAATGTAGATCACATTAAAGGAATTCCATAGTTTAGAAGATACCATTAAATAGTCCTTCTCTTAATCTGTGTGTGGGCTGATTCCGTCTGCTTTTCTCTGACACATATCGAGATTATGGAAATACTGTGCGCTCTCTTTTAAAGAGAGATCATAATGTTCTTCAGACCCTTCTGAGTTAAGCTAAAAATACAGCCTGTGTTGGCTGCGTAAATTCAATCTCCATGTTGCTCTTTATAATGGAAAGCTATCAAACTCCTTCTCAAGATGAAAAATCACCAAGTCTGTGTGGTTGTGTGCAAGAAACCAGCTTCTTAAGGTATGCTGTTCTCTTGCTGTCCAGTATGAAGATCTCTGACATGCTGGTCTCGGAGAAGTTATCTAATTGCAGGTTGTCAGAGGTGATGTGGAGGTGAGCTGTGGTAGTGGCCCCTCCACACCAGCAGAGGGCGCTTACAAATTGGTCCTTAAGGCACAAAACGGCGCATAATTTTCTAAGTATAGCCAAAGTTCATTTTCACGGCCGTGCGGGCATTAATTTTGTTGAAAAACTAAAGTTAACAGATTACTGTTATTTTGGAATAAAACTTGTTTTTTCGTGCATTTAGAGAAGTACTCTTCAGCGTGATAAAGTTTTTTAATGACTTAAGGGAGCAATTTCAGAATTCTGAGGCCATTTGTAAAACATGTAGGGTTGTTGATTTTGCAGTTCACTCCAATTTGGGCCCATCTGGCCGGAGCCAGCCCCTTCCTTTAAAAGCATCGCGCTCTGAGCTCTGCCCCCTCCCCTGCTGTCGTCGCCCATGTTTCCCTGCACTCTAATACAGTAGACAGGCCCTTTGGGATAACTGCCATTAAGACAGAAAATTGGAACTAATGAATGCACCAGAAATTGCACTAATCCCTCTCAGAGAAACGGGCTCCCGCTCTAATACTATCCCCATAGACCCCTGTTCGCTTTGCTGATTGGGGGCATTCAGTCAGTGACGGATAGCTGATAGACTCGCAAAAAAGTCATTTGCTCAGTTATTACATTCAATTATGATCCTTCATATATCTATATGTATCATTGTAAAGCCCTAATATAGCCTTGTTATAGTCATTATGGTCAGATTAAATGATAGTCAGCGTTGTCCGTTTCAGGCAGGTTAACCTCTCAGGTGAACAAAACAACTTCAAGCCCTGATATTACTACTAATTCATTTCCACTCAATTTTCCTTTATAACACACTGGAAGGTTCCTCCTTCCCAAGGTCCAGGTCGAATCTCAAATGATTGCCGGAGGACAACAAAGTGTCAAACATTGGATGCAAAACGGCCTTTTCCTCTCCTCTCGGTCT
Organism: Stomatorhinus walkeri; assembly: GCA_026784285.1. NCBI lineage: Eukaryota > Metazoa > Chordata > Actinopteri > Osteoglossiformes > Mormyridae > Stomatorhinus > Stomatorhinus walkeri. The sequence goes on from JAODUD010000045.1 coordinate 14,704,026, forward strand.
TTGGACGGAGGCAGGTCACATACTGGTTAAGGACATGGACTCATAATTTGAAGGCTGTCAATTTATATAAAGGTCGGAGCTCTGATTCCAACTCTTTGAACCAGGTACTCAATCTGCAGACTGGGGAAGAGTGCTCCCTCCTGAACACATTGTGCAACTATCTGCTGCGCCCCTATTCTTGTAAATGATTGCTTCCTCAGCCGATCGTTCCAGTTAGCCCCTAATGGTTCGGCAGTTAGACGCAAGCAGTGTCACAGATTGCTTTTGCATGCATAAGTCATTTTGCATTTAATATATAATGCTGTCAATGAATCTAATTAGAATCCGGCTAGCTGTTGTTTTTATTGATTTGTTTACATGAAATGATCTCGAAAAGATTCTGGCTGCAACTGAAAGGTGTCAGCAGGTTTCGTGTTTGCTCGTCATTTCCGGGAAGGCTTGGTAACACGCAAGAATTAGGTGAATAGTAAAAATAGTAATTATTACTATTTAATTGTTTCCAAAACAGCACAGAAGTGTGGGGTTCATATGCCCCAGAACTCGACACACGAAAACTCCCATAATCTCCCCCCGCTCCCGCACCCAATGTAAAGCCCCCCACCCCGCTGTGTTCCCGCATTAGCCAAAGTGTAGCTCGGCACATAAGGAGATTGTGTGATGTTTGTATTCGGACACATTAAGGGGATATTTGTGTAATTTATTTTGCATCCCAATCGCTCCCCCGGGGTTAACCGGCTGCCGAATCGCAGCGATGAGCGTAATTTAAAACAAAAGCAGTCTCACATGTTCATCTGCGAGCGTGTGCCAGGAATAACGCAGGCGACGAAGGCCGACCTGCGGTAGAAATTAAAGTCTCCTGCGCTGGACGGACGCTGACGTCATTAACACTGCTGATATTAGCCATGAAAGGCTCCCCCATTAGCCAGCGGATGGCAGCCGTTAGTCAGAGGCTGTTTTTCAGTCAACCCCCCCTTGAATAAAGGTAATGTCCCTGGCGCTGCGAGACTGCTCCCCACAGCTCAATGCACCTGGCACTGTGCAGGCGTCCATCTGAACAAACTGCTCGGTAACGCTCCAATACGAGAAACACAGTACCTGTTATTTCATGAATTAGACCTGTAAATGACTTAATTGGCTTACACGCCCTGGACATACGGGAAACCCAGCCAGTTTCTTTTATAAATTGTCCAGTTATTCCACCAAATGGCTTTGGCACATCTTGACATAAGTTGGTACTTATTTAATAATTAGTAAAGATAATTATCACCCCAGAAGTAGATTCAGCAGAGAAATTTTCACACATGTTCACAACAGTCTGTTGTCTTGGAAGGAAACACAGGTAGAGAAGTGGGAAATCGGCTCAGATTCCCAGGAGAGGCGATGGCTGTGAAAATTATATTTACAGACAAACACACTTAATGAATGTGGAGGGTTTGCGTGAGTTGGGAACAGGTGCATCGCGGCCAGTGGCCACGAGGAGAAAAGAAAGCAGGTTTATTTTATAGACACTTCAAACTTCGTAATTCGACACTTTCCTGGCAGACTTTGCTTTGTGGGATTCTGTGCGATACTTTGAAAGCCCGTTCTGCTGTTTTTAATGGGTTTTTGCACAAAATCTCTCCCAGTGAAGAGATTTCCATCTCCTTGTACGCTTACTTAATAGCAAAATGAGCAGGATCTGTAGGAACATCCCGATGGCCATCTACAGTCTCATTTTTGTGTCCAGAGATGAAGCGCAGGATTCAGGCACACAGACAGTCTGTCCCAGACCCCATGATGTGGATGAGGGCCAGAGGCTGGTGGTGGGGGGCTCTTTTCATCCAAGTCTCCTGTGCTAAAATAATTATGTGGATTGTAAGCTGCCTTACCTGCTGCTTCAAGTGTCAGTCTGTAGTCAGTTCAAACATTTTCCTTCGAACCCACAGGACTGATTCCCTGAGACCTTCCAGTTAGACTCTTTCCTTGGACCCCGAGTCCTCGAGGGAACAGCCAGCTGCAGATCTCTCTTATTCTGAGAATAATCATGAGATGATATTGGACCAGGAGAGAGAGCTGTTTGCTGCAGATGCTGGTAGTATTTTTAAGTGACCCTCTGAGCCCCCACATGCCTGTACTGGAAGGGAATGTGATTTTATGCTTGAACATTTCCTTCAAATGTCATACCTTCCTGAGTCACTCCCTAACTTAGCCTTTGGGAACTGGGATGTTCAGCTCCCAAGCAACAGGCAGCCGTTGCCATGGCAGCATACCCTGTGTTGATCCCAGTAGGAGGTGGTCATATAAGTCCGTCTCTCCGACCATTTTCCATACTGGTTTGGACCATGTAGGGTCTCGGGGGTTCAGAGCCTATTCCAGAAGCTGCAAGCACAAAACATGGATTAACTCATGACAGGGCAGATGTTTCCACCCTACCCTACCTCTGAGTAATTTCAAATCTAGGATTGTCTGACTCCCAGATCTTGTTAAATAGGGATGTTTGGCATTATGGCAAAGAGCTGTTAATGCGCAGTAAGGCATTCAGTTAGCAGCATGGTTTACACGAGCTTGACAGATTGTCAGTCAGCTGCTAACTAAACAGGCCTGACGCCAGTATCTTCTTTCTTATATATACACTTCAAAACCCAGCTCAGCGTGCAATAAGGAACAAAGTAACATATTGTGAAGCTCTTTACATTAAATCTGGCCAACGAGAGAAGCCTTGGCCTCATTCTGCGGTCCTGTCACTCAGTAAATTCCAGAGAATTCCTCTAGAGCCTAAACTCTGTTCCAGTAGTCAGCTTTCTGTCATGCCAGCTTCCAGCTTGCAAACAGCCGCATTACGCTGGCTGAGGAGCCCTTGGCAGCTGAGGGAAAAAGTCCCTGCTGGTCTTTGCTTCTTGGCCCATCCCTCTCGGCGGACGGGTGCCTGAGCTGGTACCCAGCATCGAACTGTCTCTGTGCACGTGTGTGTCGTACGTCGTGCCGTATGTCTTATTACAGCCCTCGGGGCCTGACCGGCAGCAGGGGTTAACGCTGTCTGCCAATGAACCTCATAAGACAGCCGCCCTTCCCTCCATCCCATCATGGAAACTGAATTTAGGGTTGTTGTTATTAAGTGTTGAGCTACCAATATTCCAGACATATTCCAGCAACATGCCAGACCGTTAGATCCTCTAAGAGTGATGTTCCCCATCGTCCTCCACGTTTTCCTTCCCTCTATCCCATGTCGTTATTTTACACCTCCATCGCGGGCCCCCCCCAGCTGGCCCTCACCACCCCCCCCCCCCCTTCTTCTCCATCTGGCTCTCTCGCTCTCCCCTACGAGAACGCCTCGACAGGACTCCTGGAATGTGTCAGTCAGACGAGCCGCCAAGGAGCGGAGTCACCGGGTTGAATGCAGCTCTTTGTTTGTAGCGAATTACCTAACGGCGGGGAGTCCGGTCTCTGCGTTCCAGCGGGGCCAGTATATTAAATACGCTGGTATACCGTGGCAGCAAAGCGTGCCTGAGCGCGCTGAAAGAGCGGCTGAGAGCAGCAAAGGGAGCAGTGGAGAGAACTGTGAAAATGGTCAAATTTAACCTGGGAACATCTGACATACCCTCCAGCTACTGTGGTCGTGGTGCATCAAAGTGCTGTTTCCTCCTGATTTTGGAATAACATTAATTTCCAGGTATGTCCACAATAAGCAGCGAAAGCATGGATGGATGGATGGATGGATCCAATACTAGATCCAATAATCATTTAACCCAAATGAAAGATCTCTTTGGTCATGCTCATTATGGAGTCATGGATCACTGACCCTGTGTTCAGGACCTTCGGAGAGCCGAAATCCCAGAAAACCGAAGTGCGATTCTTACATGATCAAAGAAAAGCAGGCCTCTCGTTATGAAGCTTACATTCCTGTCCTCATGGTGGTTCACCTTGTTTTCCATGTTCCTCCAGAACATCCAAGAGCCAAAATGGTCGACAGGATGATGGTCTTCAGTCAGGTGCATCAGGAAGATCCCAATCTCACTGGACTACAACCCTACAGATATGATCATTCCACACATGCACGTTTCTCTCACGAAAGAATGATCAATGCAGGGCTGATATTATCATTTCTGCACGCACACTATTTGTGAATCGTAATTTATCAGCCTGATGGGCTGGTCATCAAACATCTCTTCTCTAGAGAATTGAAGGTGGGAAAAGGAGCAATTTTGAAACCACTGTCACAGTTCCCCCCCCCCCCCATAGTCTCAGATACTAAATTTACTTCTCTAATCCTTGTCTCCCAGAAATCATGTGAATTCCTGCCTTGCAGGCATAGGTGAATGACAGTGACACCCACTCTGGTGGGAATGGGGTTACAGTGTCCCTGACATTGGGACAGGAAAATGGGATTTGGAGGAATCTTTAATCAAAGAGCTTAATTTGCATCTTGCCTCTGTTGCCACATCTCCTAAGAAGGGCTTTCAGAATGCAAGGCAGAGAAATGCCTTTTTCAGCCCAGAGCAAAGAGGTTGTTTGGATTCCTCAGTCGACCACATGAGTAGCTCTTTTGTAGCAAGCATCCTGAGAAGTTCATGTTCAATCCCACCCCACCTGCCAGCCTGTTCAGGGCCATGAGGAATGAGGCAGAGGAGACCCAGGTGGGATGCCAGTCCATCACGTGGCACATCCATGCCCGCCATTTAGGTAACTGCAGGTCACTGGGCTTTGGGGGAAAAGCTGAGCGTTTGATGGAAACTCACATACACATACAGTTGATTTAGGATTTGACCCCACAAACCTGGGATTTGACCCCACAAACCACAAAATGCGTGAGGCACTTTTTGGTCTTACGGTCTGTTTACTATCCGTCCATCTCCTCTGTACTCCTGAAGATAACTGAGTGCTTCTGTTTATATGCTTGTTATACCTGTAAGAATTTTCACCTTTCAGATGAGCTGTTGATGTGTATTATTAGCACACGGGATTTTTATTTGTTTATTTGGGGTTGGAGGGAGGTGTCAATACTGCTTTGGATTTATGACCTAAGGAGCTGTGCTGAAATAACGGCTAAAAGAAAAAAGGAAAATTAATTGTGTTTCATATGCTGCCTGAAAGCGATGCTTTTTCCTGGATGTGTGAGTGTATTTTTGTTAATGAAATGCGTTTCCTCCGACTTGCCGGAGGCATGTAGATTCGCCAATACTTGGCGCGCGCGTATAAGCACCTATATTCTTCGTGTTGTCTTGTGTAAGTCCTGTGTGAATTAACACTGAACCAAACTTAAAAGATGGGAAAACATCATATTTTCTGAGAATAAAGGCGCCCTCTTTTGGTCAATTGTATACTTCAATACATTTGTGCACCGTCTCTAGTATTGATTTCAAATGGTATTCCATAATATTTTTTGTTAAAACCATATACGACAAAATAGTAGTCTATAACATATTGTTGTATGTAGCCTATAAATGTAAAATGTGTGTTTTTAGTATTTCTCCGGCAACACATTATATTTAAAACCTGAAAGTAAACCATTTAATCAGTATTCAGTAACTCGCTGAAGTTTAATGTTGGGGGCAGGAGGCAGATTTGTGCTTTTCCAATGTACGGAGATTATATTAGAATAACGGTGACATCTGCACCGGAAATTCAGTTATATTTATTAAGGAGTCAAAAACGTCCATAATAAAGAAGGGAGAAGGCTGGTGATTGTGGTATTAAAGTGAAATATTATGCGTGAGTCGAGCGCAAGACCCGAGGGTCTGGTAAGGTCTGAAATACACTGCGACCCTTCCGTAGTTTATCTGTCTATCAAAGCTTCAGCTGATTAGCAAACCAAAATACTTTTTGTCTCCTAACTGCGCATTTCATTTTATTTAAAAATTGTATAGCTGCAGGTTACACACACTAAGAGACAAGGACAAACAACTCACACATCAAATGATAAAATGCAAAAAGCCCCGAATAAAATATGGCTTATTTTATTACTAATTTCCAAGAAATCATTTTCCACGTGGCTTTAACTATTAAGCCCCATGCGATTCACTCGTATTTCACAAAGATGTATATAAGAAGCGTTATAGTTAACACGTTGTCGGAGTTAATTCAGTAATTCGCCTTGATCATTCATTTTCATACTGTGTCATGGACGGTTCTTGGCGCGTGAATATTCCCCTGACTTTCGTGTTCTATCAGAATGCGTCTCATCTCACGAACGAGTACTTGACCACCGGATCTAATATGTAGCGAACCTACAAACTAGCAGCAGTTTTTAAACCAAATGTTATCGCAAAAAGCCACAGTATCTCCTCAAAACTTTGTAATATTTGCTTTTCTAAAAGTTCTGAAACTGTGACCAACCTTCTTGGTGTCTACTGTCGATGTTTAACTGAATTTGAAGTACATGTACAATTCTGAATCGCTTCAAACAAAATCGTGGCTAAATAAAAATACCTTCACCAGATTCAGTACATTTGACTGAACCAGTTCACAAATATTAATGTAACACATTCGTGTTGACTACGGATCCTTCGCATTTAGAACAGGAAATGTATGCTTACTTTGAACGGACTTAGAATTAGATTGTGTTAACCTGTAGAGTTTCTTTTATTTAAGAGGCAAAATATCGAAAGAAAAATGAATTAAGAACTATTTGTTAAATAGACCTAAATATCCTGTATAAACGAGAAACTGACCATAAATGGTTTATTACACTATTTTGACCGCTATATCGATGTAAGAGACGTAACTAATGATTTAACATAAGTGATTTAGCCTAAGACTGCAGACGCTTTTCTCGGAAATTCATGCATGTGTGAGCGGAGATTTGTTACCAGCATCCAGTAAGTGTTATTCCACTGCAATGAGCGATGATCGCACCGAACTAAGGTGAGTTATTAGCGGAGTTGCTGGGGGTGTGGGGTCCTCATTGACGTCACATTGGAGCAAAGATTGCAGTCTCTGCGGTGAGTCCGCACGTACCGAGTCTCAGCACCAAATACATCGGGAACAAGATCCAAAACAACACATCACCTTGCCAATCACTGCTTTCCGCTCTAGAGACACATTGCTACTTTATTTGCACTTTTGGCACCGGAGTTGGATTGGGAATGCAGTCTAATCGCATGGATACTAATCGGTCTGTGCCGTTCATTAGAAGATGAACAGGTCTAGACCCGAAGTAGAAGACAAAAGTGTAACTCCATGTCCTGCAAGGTAATTTTCTTCAGGTGTTTTATATTTCGATTGTTCTTTTAAGTATAGTTCGGTGTGCGCAAACGGCGCAAAGCGTATCGCAGAAGTTCAATGACACTGAAGCGAAACTTGTTACCAGGTATCTATTAGATAATCCAGCTCTAATTTAATGAAAATCAGAGGAACCGTGAAGCTGAGATGGGCAATGCTGGTTGTCACAGCTATTTCTGTTTAGGGAAACTTGTTCAGAACATATCATATGGTGATTTCAAGCATCTTGAATGTAGCGCAGCAGGTTAGCAGGTCGCTGTCCGAACTCCTCACCCTTAGCAGGAGGTGAACCGTGCTGTTTGCTGTCCAAACGCTAATCTCGTCCATGAATGTCACCGCTACGAGTAACATGCAAAACTGATAAGGGTAGGAAAATATGAGTATAGCCTACATTTTGTATATCTGTCTTCGCCTATAATTTGGGACAATGAGAAACGGTGGGTTATTGGTAACGTCTACGCCTTGATGGTCACCGTAGAAACCCCCCCCCCCCCCATTCATTGACTAGTTACGAAGTACAACTGAGGAAAGCTTGTGGTCAGTCATTAAACACATTAAACACCCCTGGGAGAGTTAGGGTTAAACGGTAACGTGATGGGACTCGAGCACAGGGGAAAGGATCCCTAACAATAAACTCAGTAAAAAAAAACTCACACACAGAATCTTAACACGTCTATTTCCGTGTAGCTGAATATTGTTTACGGTTTACAGTCTAAGGAAATGTTTAAAATTTCAGCTGGGCGCGCCTGATGTCTGTACACTTGCCCGATCATTGCACGTGTGTCGTATGTTAGACAGACCGTGCAAAATCCGGATTTTGGGAGTTTGCGAACAAGTGCCTCTTGTGAATGTAGTCCGACCAATTTAAACATATTTTTATTGACGGATAGGCTATGAAAGATAGCGGCCATTCAGCACTGATTTCCTGTAATCGTACCTGTTACCTGTATTAATTGTCCTTTGTATCTGAACACTTGTACAGATGTAGATGCGCACATGGTCTTCGTCTTCCACTGTCATTTTAAGTCGTATTTTTCATGTCCTTAAATATACAAGCAAGTTATGGACATGTTTCTTCAGCATCAAAAATGCAAATGAATAGCGCAATATTTTAAACTTTCTAGTTTCTGTTACTTAATTGTTGCCTAAACCAGAGGATCTCAACCAGGGGTCGGCGGAGCATAAAATGCCATTTAGGTGTCTAACGCGAAAAAGGGGGCCTACCTCACTGAAAAGAAATATTATGATCTTAGACTTACATCGGCCTACACTGCCACACATTAATGAGGTCCCAACCTATGGTCAGATTTCATTTGGTTTAAGAATGCATTAAGTCCCGTTTTCTAAGTCATACAATGAATGAAAGTTAATTGCAAAGATCTTGGATGTTTACGTTATATAGACCTTGGCGTATATAAAGATTGCTAGACTCGTTGAGCAGAGTAGCAGATGAGTGCGGAAAACCACAATAACGATCTGTTTGCTAAGAAGTCGAGGGAAAAACCGACTCCTGCTTCAGTTTGCACGGTGCAGACTCCCCTTCTCCAGACCTGACATGCACGCTCCGCGCACCGTGTCCTGATGACTGTGCAGCCCTACGGCGAGGCATACGGTGACCTTGACGTATTTGGCTTAGAAAATGCGCTTACTGATGGGGAAACAAGACGATTTAGTATCGATTCCTGTTCCGATATCGGGGGTTGAACACGGTGTACAGGTCTTGCTGCGACCACAGGAAGCGCGCTGCGGTCAGCGGGGCCAGCGAGGCGCTCGTTGATAGTGCTGCAGACGTGCGTCTGCTAGCAGCGTCAGCCCTCCTGGGAACGAAAGAGAAGGCGATGACCTCGTTTAATGCCGGAGTATTTATATATGGGACTGATACAATCGTCAGTTATTGCCAGAAGTCGCAGCATCCTAGGTGGTGTACGTGCTATTACCTTACCTGTGGTAAGGGCTGTGTAAAGTGAATAATAATGAACCGCCCTTACAGAAAACCAGGTGAGTTACTATTTATTTAAAATACACACGCAGAGATATGCAGGAAAACTTAAGCAAAACTATCTGTCGTAAAGTTTTAAAACTCACAGTTATTGCTCGCCTTTTACTTCGTGATGGGGGAGAAATTGAAATAACGGTGTCCCCAGGAGGCCGGTAATAACACAAGATATCAGTGTAACTGTGCGATTATGGTGGAAGGACGCTGGAAGGGGCGCAGCGATTTCACTTTAGGGCCAAGGGGCCAGCGCTGTTGGCGGGTGGAATGAAATTGTCGGCTGTCCATTTAGCCCGTGGGGGCAGCTTTGATGTGGTGAAAACGAGGCAGAGCGTGTTTAACATGTGCTGGGTATTGAGACTCCTCAGCTCATAAATTATCCTTTACAAAATAATAATTTACATTCGCCCAGCGTTCCGTTGGGACACGGCATTCTGGCAGGCGAGTGTGTGATGTCATATACATGGTTTTACTTCATTTTTAAAGGCGCACACACTCGTGTTACATACTCCTCGTAGATCCCTCCAAGTCGTATCCTTGGTACTCCTGTCACCTTTTCTCTCTCTCTCCAGCCATCTGCTGGGGCATGGCTTCAGCTTTAGTGAATTTACAGAACGTAAGAGCCCCAAAGTCACACTGCACTGACTGGGCGTTGTTACTTTAAGGCTGGGCTATGACCAGATGGGTAGATGATGCTAACCAGAAGCCCTGTCTATTTGGGGATGCATCAGCAGGACTTTGAGGGGTCTAAGTTCATTAGACGGGCTCTCTCTCCTTCTCACCCTCCCCAATCTCGAATTCCGTGCATATCTCACACCAGAGAGGTCCACAGGACTGTTCTGGGAGCCCGATGATCCCACAACCTTCCTCCCTCTCCAGTTTGGTCCCGCCCCCCTTGGCTGATAAGTGTATGTCAATGCCTAAACACGTATGAAATGTGGCCCCGTGGCCCCTGTCTCTCTGAATCGGTCTTGTCCCACTTTGGGTGTGTAGCTAAGTGGGTTAGGATGCTGTGCTTATGATCAGAAGGTTGCCAGTTCAAATCCCAGAGTTATTTCACCACTGGGTCCCTGAACAAGGCCCTTAACCACCTCCCCCCCAGTCGCTCCAGGGATTGTCTGAATCTGCGTTCTGAAGAATGCTTATGGTGTTTTAGGTAAAGACGTCTTCACAAGTAAATGTCACATTTTTGAACTTGCTGCCGTCTCCAAACTGCTCTGGCAGCAGTGGAATTATCTGGATGTCGCAGGTGTTTAAGTGACTGTGTGTGTGTGTGTGTGTGAGAGAGAGAGGATATGTCCACCACAATGTATTAAAAACCCGATATTTTGAAGTTGTGGGGACCATTTTTCAGGTCCTCACAAAGATCTGAGAATGTAATCAAACAACCAAAAATTCCTAAAATCTCATATTTTGCTTGGTTACCTATGGTTAAGGTTAGGGCTGGGTAGGGGTTAAGGTTGTCATGTTGCGGTTAGAGTTTTCCCCAGAGAAATGCATGGAGAGTCCCCACAAAGATGTAATTACAAACCTGTGTGTGTGTGTGGATTATAGGAGGCAGTTCAGGGTAGTAGGGTAGTAGCATACCTATCAGATATCTGATAAGATAGCACTAAATAATGAGCCTTAATTATAATAACTAATAAAATTGATCTTCCTCAGGAAAATGTGGCTTGAAAATGGACAGACAGGTGGGATGATGACTGATAAGACGCCTGGATGTGGTGATGCGGAATATGGCGGAAAGGTAGAACGGTGGGGTTAGGAGATGCACCTGTTTGAAGTTCTGCTAAGTTTTGTTTTTTCTGAGAGATTTTCTAAGAAACCCAACTGTACCTCTCCACACACACACACCTTCTGTAGCGAACTCCCCCCATGTTCTTCTGATTGGCATAGAAAGAAAAATAACCAGGAGTGATCAAGTGGGGTTGAAGCCATCATCCATCTGGTGATCAACCTGACTGGGGCCTGTGATGGCTCACCTCAGGGCTGTGACGTCACAGGCAAGAATGGGTCATGGGTGGCGCCCCTGATACAGCGGTGAAGCTCAGCGTCTGCGTGACTGTCACTGAACTCGCTGAACCCTTCGAGATGCACGATTGGTGATTCCTAAGATTTAAGAGGACATTGAGCAAATTAAACTCCAGACGAATGATATGAAGTTGGTCTGTGAGTTTAATCGTGTCCAGGGAGGACGTGGCGGCTGGGCTCATGTCTCTGCGACAGCGATGCATGCATTATGCACTAAAACCAGCCATCATCCATGTCCGATAAACGTTTTTCCGGCGTTTATCGAATCGACATCGACCTCGCCACTTTGCCAGCCTTTTTCCTCCGCAGCGGGCGATCCTTCCTGCCCGACACGTGCCCGGCTTAAACGGATCAGCGCCAGGCTGATTAAATCTCTCCGCATGGCCCCTGAGAACAGCCCCCTCCACGGTTGCAGGACAAGGACCTCCTCAGATTCCCTGCTCGATCTCCGTGAGGAAATCATGTTCTGGGTATCCATTAGTACCACGCCCCTGTGCAACCTTAGGTGTTGGGGGTCAAAGGTCAGAGGTCACACACATCTCTTGATCTGACTGACAGCCATTGTAATTTAGGGCCAATGTGCATATAAGTGATTTATGGGAAGGAAATTGCAAGGTTTAAGCCATCAAGTGAACTGCACTGAGATGAGTATTAATCTGAGTATTAGGGGTTGTGTGTGGCTCTGTGGGCTAAGCCTGCGTGTTTGTAATCAGCACGTCTCAGCACGCCTGGGGGCCCTTGAGCAAGGCCCTTAACCCCCAGCTCCCTGGGCACCGCTATGGGTGGCTGCCCCTCACGGACAGGACACTCTACAAAGAGCAATTTGAGGGAGGTTTAAAAACAATTTCCCCCATGGGAATTAAACGGGAATTAATAAAGCATCAATTATTATTAATGTGATACATTGTTGCTACATTATTGTGAGGAAAACCTGGGCAAACAAACACGTGATTTTGGAATGGGCTAGAGATTTATTTGGGATTCACTTTTGGGGGCTAACAGGGGCAGGGGAGGGACCGAGATGAAACCAAGGTGCTGTCAGAATCAACAAACGTAAAAGTCTCCTTTCAGTGGGTCGAAGGTGGAAAAAGAAGATGCATTCCCCACATAAGAGCCTCGCTGCATGGATGGGCATGACATTAAAGGGGGTTCTGGTGTGGGGGATAACAGGGCAATGGAATATGCCAATGTATACAGAAGAGGGGGACGGAAGTGTATTCATCATTCTACACGTTAGTCCTGCTAGACTCAGCTGGGCTGAATCGGAGGAAATTTCATTCATCAAGTGCGAATTAAGGTAACGGGAGCGGGTTGGGTGATGCCTTACATGTCCGGCGGAAGAAACGGGAGTTCCAGGGAAGGTTTGAGGAGAGTCAGCGGATGGCGCATGAAGCACAGTGAACGCATGTCCGACGTAGCATAACTTTCGGCACGTTTGGAGTCTCTAATGCCAAGTGATGTCCGTTGCAGGGACAAACGATCAAGCAGGTCGGAAACTTCTGGAACAGGCGGAGAGCTGTCATCATCAGCAGTCGGACTCTTCCATCTTCCCAGGAACGGCAGGGTTGTGATGCTCCTCCTGCCGTTGCTGCCTTGTTGGCGCATCTCACCGGAGCATTTCCACAGAGTCCCGAATTTGCCATAATTAAGTTAGCATGTTTTTAATTATGCTGAATTCAGGCTGTGCCTAAATGAGCTTGAAAATGGCACTACAAGAATGACTCTCTAATTTAATGTAACTCAGGAGGCTCCCAATTCGATTAGAAGTAACGGTGCCGTGGTCCGGCTGCGTCGAGGCTACTGCCCCGAGGACGGATGGGTTAGCGTGAGAGACGCTGGGGCGCACACTTTTCTCCTAGGGCTGGCCTGCCTGTTACGCAATATAACGACGCCTTCAGGAAAGTTCACTTCAATGAACCGCCATGTTCAAACCATGACGAGTAGATTACGGTAGGCACACGGGACAAAAAGCACCTTCACACCTCAATACAAAAAAACAAGCCTAATCAGTAATAACCGCGAATTCAAACGTACGGACGTTCCTCTTCTTAAGAACTTTCAACTTACGAACTTTCAGACATACGAACGAAGAAGTCCGTAAGTCCAAATTGTGTTCCTTGTGCTCCCGTTTCCTGTCTGCAACATCAATTTTTTTTTACCCTGCGCGCCAATTCCGGGTAGTACGACTTCTTCGTACTCGCGTATACCCTTAAGTGATGTTGAATAACAACTTCGGCTGTTCGGAACATATCTCAGTCGTAAGTAGAGGAGCGTCTATATCAATAAAAATCCCCTACCTGCCGTGGTCATCATCCACCTCCTTTTACCGACTGATAAATTCCTGGGGGGGAGGATAATATAATGGGAGCAAAAGACTCGCTTATGGATGAGCTTAAGATTAGCAGTGCTGGATTGTGATGTCATCCAAAAATACCGCCTCCCCCGACCGGCACAGATCACTGCGCTAAGGTGAGCCGTCCTCTGATTTCAGAGGACTGTGGGTACACGCATTCCAGATTTGTGACCCCTTTCTCCGATAACGAGATTCAGGTGTAGAATGTGACTTGTACCGAGGCCTGGGTGTGAGTGATCGCCACCGACGAAGTGGCCTCTCTGCTTGTTTACCAGTTTGGTGGTATTTAGAAGATCTGCATGGATTAATTTATTGGCATAGCCGTTCCCCGTGACCTGAACACCTGCTTCGCGATGACTTCATCACTGCTGCATGACAGGGTTCCCTTTCGAACACGCCCACAGGCTTTGCTTGGCCTGGTGTGCTAATTGGTTATAGGTTTTGTGTGTGTGTGCGTGTCATTGTTTTGTTGCTATGTCAGCTCAGGGTTGTCAGGTGACCTGCCGAAAAGATCACCTGTGAGCAAATACTAGGAAAGGTTTTAGCATCTTCGGGCCATGGAGGGGTGGAGGAAGAGAGTGAAAGACAGAGAATGAGAGCGAGGAGAGAAGATGGAGTGCAAAGGAGCTAGGGTGAAAGTTATTAGTCTGCAAAATATTTACCGGCTTCACAGCAGGTTGGGAAATGTCTTGTTTGCCTTCAGCTGTCAGGGAACACAAGGCACCATGTCGCAATGCTTTGCAGGCGAAGTGTAGGTCCATCATCGACCCCCAGGAGTGGAGCGAGGGGGAGGGGGGGGGACTCCTTTTGAGCAGCACTCTGTTCCGGTTCAGCCTCGACCTGTAGAGTAACCGGCAGTTCTCGCTGTTGCGCGCAGTTCCCCTGCAGGATGGACTGTGTTACACCAGAATTAAACAGGAAACATGCAAATTCTAATAATAAGCCACTCTATCACAAATGCAGAAATTATACAATTAATTCAACTAAAAATAATACTTGTAGGTAGTTCTGTGACATCACCCAGCTAAGCTGCTGGATTTGTTTTCCGCCCCCACTCTGTGTGTGTGTGTGAGCGGATATACCTTACATTATGGGGACACAATGTCCCCACAATGTGATGAATGCCCATTTTTTAACTCAGTTTAGTAAAAATTTGTGACTGCAATGAAAACACTAAAAATGCAAAAAGTCTTGTATTTTGCTTGGTTACTTCTGGTTAGGGGTTAAGGTTGTCATAGTTAGCGTTAGCATTTTTCCCATAGAAATGAATGAGCGGTCCCCATAAGGATATGTTTACCCGACGTGTGTGTGTGTGTGTCCCCTACGAAGGACTGGATTCCCATTCATAATACCCCTCCGTCTGTTGCCCTGTACTTCCTGGAATCAGCCCCAGAATCCCTGTACCCCTGTGCTGGAGATGTGATCATCCTAATTACACCTAAAGCATCAAACCCTAAACATTTGCACCCGACGGGCGATTTTCAGACCTTCCCAGAATCAGCAATGTACTGGTCACTGGAGGGGTCGGACGAGGTAGGAGAGGGATGTGTAGGTATGCCAGCCAGCCGTGCCACACCGATCACCTGGTATTGACTGGCACGCTTCAGGGAGCTCTTGAGGGGAGAGCTCTTGTGCCC
>JAODUD010000045.1:14737012-14751865 GCA_026784285.1 Stomatorhinus walkeri
GGGGGGGTAGTTCAGTTTTACATGAGTTTGAACTGGTGAGATACACGTAAACTTGAAGTGGTTATGAGGATGGTCATAATTTGGGGAGGGGGAAGTGGGTTTAAGTATTAAAAAGGGTATTAAACTGGGGGTGTTAATTGCTGGTGTTCTAGTTGAAAGCAGGAGACAGCAGTACGTCGCATTTGTTTCCCAGACATACCCTCCTCCTTATTATAATATACCAGTCCATTCAATGAGTGAAGGTCAAAGGTCATAGGTGAGGTCAAAGGTCATAAGTGAACGGTCATAAATCTTTTGTTTTTTGTTTTTTTTTACCTATTCCCCTCAGGAAGCTCCACTGTACGCGAAACAACATCCACATGAACCTGTTCGCCTCCTTCATCCTCAAGGGCGTCTTGATCCTCCTGAAGGACGTGCTGATCGACACAGCCACCGCCCACATCATTCCCGATGACATCCACTCCGACTCCCAGGTGGAGCGGCTGGTCGGGGGCAAGGTGGGCGGCGGTCAAGGGTGGGGGGAAGGAGGACATCAAAGCAGGAAGGGAGAGCGAGACCCTCAGACACTTAACTAAAACAGACAAATGTGTAAGAAAATGAAAACGCCAGGCCTGCGGGGAGATTTGACCCCGCAGAGACTAGTCAGACTGAAAAATCAGAGCAGAAATATCTGCACTCCTTCATTCCATTCCAGTCCATTAAAGAAGAACTCCATCCGATCAAAAATGTCACATTCGCAATTCGTTCTGGGATGCAGAGGTGACATTTTCATACATTTTGTTTTACGAAACGTGGGACGTGTTACCCTCAGCCTGTCTGTGGGTCCTTGAGCATGGCCCTTAACCCCCAGCTCCCTGGGCGCCGCTACAGGTGGCTGCCCCTTGTGGACAGCTTGCTCTACAAAGAGCAAGTTGAGGGAGGCATAAAAAGGAATTTCCCCATGGGGATAAATAAAAGATTGATTATTATTATTATTATTATTATTATTATTATTTTCATTTATCTTCAACGACAGACCAGAATTCAGGCTAGGTAGCCTGAGCAGTTCGAAAGTGGGAGGGGCCTGTGAATTTGCGACAATTTCATCTGTCAGAACCCAGTTTGTTCAGCTCAGGCCGCCTCTGTGCTGTTTCGATATCCTTGTTTGCCGGCAGGGATGCTCAGAAACATCCGTTTTTGATTTATAAACACAATGCCCAAACACTCAGTCTGAGCTTAGGTGTGTTAGCATGGACAGGGTCACCTGACTAACTTATAAGCGATCTCATTGGGCAGATGCAGAGGCAAAAAAAAAATTGCAGCCGCTGCAATGCACCCGTACTCGTAGTTATATTTATATAGCATCATTTTATTTCAGGTATATGTCATTTATTCTCTCTGTCCTTGTGCTCTTAGATGGCCGTTGTCTGCAGGGTCGCCTTCGTAATGATGCATTATAGCATCATCGCGAACAACTACTGGCTCCTAGTGGAAGGAATTTACCTCTACAACCTGCTGGTCGTTACTGTTTTCACAGAGAGGAACTACTTCAATATCTACCTGTGCATTGGCTGGGGTGAGTGAGTGTCTGGCGTGCGCAGGGATGTTTCCATTTGGTTAGCAGATGTACCACAGGATTTGAAATCGTGCAGCGGGTCTGTGTACTGGCTGCCGCAAACTTAACTCAACTCCTTTTTGGCTCATGTTGAGTTAAGCCAGGCATGGCCACCCACCAAGAGGTTTAAACCCTCATCCGATCCCTTTTGCTTGCATTTTGGGTGGTCATATACCTCTGCGCTTGTGATTGGAAGGTTGCCAGTTCAAATCCCAGTGTTAGAAGAATAGTCACATCTCTGTTGAGCCCTTGAGCATGGTCCTTAGACCCCTGTCAGATGCTTCAGGGGCCCCGGATATAGGGCTCGTGCTCGAACCACAAGCCTCATTCTCAGCTGTATATATGTGTATGCCTTAAAGAGGAGCATGATGGGAAATGCAAAAAAAATAAGCATTGCGACGTCACCGTAATCGTACATGCGCATATGACAAATGAAGCTTCATCATTTCCTTTTGGGGAGGGAAGGCCAGGAAGCTGTAGCGCTGGAGAAGGTGGAGTGGAGATGGATGGTGAGCAGTCTCTAACCTGGTCCCCCGTGTCCTGTGTCCCACGCAGGTGCCCCGCTGATCTTCATCCTGCCCTGGGCTTTGGCGAAGTACCTATATGAGAATGAGGAGTGAGTGGTGACAGTAGATGTTTACGTCTGTGTCTCGTTCGGCTGCCTGCACAAGCTGCATGTCACCTCCACGGATGTAAAGTGCACGTGGCAAGTCTCCCACACGTTGTCCCACACAGGGGCGTGGCCTTTGGGGCATACGCCCAAGCTGAAAGCTTATTGGCCCCCAGAGTATTGTCCCCTCCCCCGTCACTCATTGATTCAAGACATTTGATTGGCTGATGATAACGCTGGCCTCTTGCGATTAATTATATAATGCCTTGTATTCCTCCTACTTTCAAAAAATCCTATAATTGCCCCTGAACACTGGGGAGAGCCTGTGGCTTGAGCAGCCTCCATTTTCTGACCTTTTACTCATCAAAGACAGATCATTGTGGCAAAGCACGATAAATACAAAAAAAGCCTCTTCATCCTGAATACTGGGAATTTTCACCTCGTTGTTATAAATTGAGCCGATGCCTTTATTCAATGCAGCTTTCATTTTTTGCCCCCCCCCCCCCATTTGACTTGGCAAATATTTACTGAAGCAATCCAGCTGAAAAGGACTGCAGTTAGATCCATGTCCTTTGTCACCACACCACCCGCTGGACAATTCTGAAATTGCACCACAGGTACTGTGCTACCACGCTATAACGCTGCAGCATTAGCGTAGCTGTGCTGTGACACACGCTGTGGATGCTGATGCGCGCGGGGTTTCACACACGTTTCAGCACTCCCACTCGAGACTCGTCATCTGTTCTGTTTGCCGGTCCACTAAACATTCAAGTACTACACGTATACAAATGACTTTGGCAAAAGTAAGAAGTATGTTTTAGGATATTAGAGTTGTGTCCTTATCAGACTGTTATATGTATGTGTCTGTGTGTTCGTGGAGGGGTTATATATATGGTTATATGTATATTTGGGGCAGTGTGTGGCTCTGCAGACTAAGCCTCTGTGCCTGGGACCGGAAGGTCAGGTTAGTCATGGCCTAACCCCCCCCCAGCTTCATGGATGCCACCGTAGGTGCCTGTCCCTTACTGGCAAGCTCGCTCTCACCTGCACATGTGTCATGGAGAGCAAGACGGGGTGGACAAAAAGACAATTTCCTCACGAAGATCAATACAAGTGTCATTGTTATTATATTATGTCAGCTGTGATTTTGACATCGCGGGGACCGTTTTTTTTTTTTCAGCCCGCACAAGGGGAAACTCAGTTTTCTAGAAATATGTGATTGCAATCAAAAAACAAAAAATGCCAAAAGTCTTGTATTTTGTTTGGTTACTTATAATTAAGGTTACAGCTGGGTGGGAGTTAAAGTTGCCATTATTGGGATTATGGTTATGCCCATAGAAATGAATGGACAGTCCCCACAAAGACATGAATGTAAACATGTGTGTGTGTGTGTGTGTGTGTGTGTGTAGAGTAAATCTTTGTAAAGTAGAATTTAACTTAGATCTCTTAGCAATTTGCTTCACTGTTAGTCTTTTAAAAGCCTTTGCAGTTTCATTGTGAATTTAAATTTCCCCTGTATGGTGGTAAAAGCGCTTTTCTTATTGTCTTGGCCCCCATGGCTCCTGATTCCTCCCCCAACCCCTGCTCCTTAAATCAATCTCTTTAGCTCCCCTTAGATGCATTCCTCCATTACAAAAGAGTCATTCACTTAGCAAACCGCACGTAGCGCTTTGCAGCTCCTGCAGCGTGATTGGCTGCGTGGTCGGTAGCGAATGAGTGGATTACAGCTGTGGGTTGTAATGGGGAATGTATCATCGGCAGGTGCTGGCAGAGGAACGACAGCATGGCCTACTGGTGGATCATACGCTCCCCAATACTGCTCGCCATCCTGGTGAGTGCCAACATCCTGCAGCACATGGGCCTGTCCATCCATCCACTCATCCGTCCATCCATCATCCATCCACCCATCTGTCCATCCATCCATCATCCATCTAAAAAGCTAACAATTTACAATTTAAATTTAAGACCCATTAGTAGAGCGTTGCCGATGCTTAAAGGCAATAATGGCCATGTGGTGGTGCCCCCCCACAGCACTTTAAATAGCTAGGCACCCCCCCCCCCCTCCTCAATATGCCCATTACTGCCATGATTTCCAGAAGGAGTAGTTCTGAGAAATTTTAATTAAATTATTAATATAATACAATTATGCAGTCTTTACACTAAGAATTATTATCAGATAATTAGAAAATTATACATTTTTACATAACTGGAGAATAAAGAATTAATAAATGAATCCAATTCATTTTACATAATTGCTTATACATCATAAGGCAATTTTTAGACTTCATTTAGAGAAGAACCGAACAAGGACACGGAGAGAATACAGAGACTCCGTGAACGTGGTCCCAGCGAGGGCATTGAACCAACATCCCTCACCGCAGTCAAACAAGGACACAGAGAGAACGCACAGACTCCATAAACACAGTCCCAGAGGGGGCATTGAACTAACATCCCTCACCATAATCTAACAAAGACACAGTGAAAATGCACAGACTCCTCGGGTGCAGTACCAGAGAGGTCATCAAACCAACAACCCTCACCATAAAACAGCAAAATAAAAATTAAACCTAAATAATTCCACTTATTTCGCTAATTCCACTTATTTCGCTATTCTGTCATAATTCATTCAGACATTATCTGGAGACTGTTATCCTTGCTACTAAAATCACAGTCTTTGTCCTCCTGATACTGACTACTCTTCCTTCATTGCAGCTTTTTCTGAATTGTGAGTAATTTGAAAATGATTAATTTTTTTATATCTATATTTTTTCATATGATTTCTTTATTAGGCTTATCTGGCTTGGTGCAGAAGTTATTTATATATTCTTATTTTCTGCAATTTTCAGTTCTGCTCATAGCTCCTGTTCTGACTAATTGGACTGGACACTGAAACTCTGCTTCTCAGTCGTATTTGTGGTTGTAACCTTGTCTGGCAACAGGAATTAATATGTCTGATATTTTAATTGTCATGTAGTTATTTAATACAGGATTTGAACCTGGCTTTTGGCTCTCAGAGTGTTAAGCAGACGTGGAAAGTTCAGGTCCAGGAAGTACAAATCCAGACCAAGATTTTGCTTCAACCAACCAGCTGAGTACTGAGATTCCTTTATATTGAACTGGTTGAAACAAAATCTTGGTCTGGATTTGTACTTCCTGGACCTGAACTTTCCACCTCTGGTTTTAAGTCACTCATACACATATGTGGCCAGTTTCCCAGTCAAGGATTAAGCCTAAACCTAGACTAGCTTTGAGTTACAATGGTGAATCTCCATTGAAATGGCAATTTAGTCCAAGACTAGTCTTAATCCTTGTTTAGGAAACCAGCCCAAGGTGTCTTTCGAAGGCAAAGTTGGCTGATTCTTAGAGGAAGGGATTGTTCCTTGTAATCGAAGGCTGGGAGCTGGGCGCACGCCACGTCCTCTCCACATTTTTTCCGATAAGCGTCCGTAGCAGTGTTTATCGCATCTCGTAGGAATTCCCGTGTTTGCGTTTTTCATTTCCATGGAGTCCACCGTGTTGAATTGGGTTTGTTTCCTGCTCCCCACCCTGGTTTGTTCTGAATCGGGCTGTTCGCTGGTACATCCAAACAGGGTGGACCTCTGTTAGCTCCTGTATCCAGGATGTTCTTTGGGATGCAAGTCCCCGCGGTAAATTTCACCACACTGAGCTCCGTTATGTAACACTATGTCACCGTTGCCTCGGTGACCAATATACCTTTGAAGGAGGCACTTTGACCTTCTGAATTAAATATATGAGAAGGTCATTGTTCCCTCACAGGACAACAAACTCAGTTTCATTTTCTGGTGAATGATGCCTGATGTGGCCACACATCAATAGCTATGGATAAATACGTCTATCATTTCATTATTGTTTTATGCAGAGAGTGACTCACATACTCTGTAGCTGAATCTGAAGGTTGATTGTGTGTTTTATTCTCTCTTACCTGACTAGTCTCTCAGTCGAGGGAAGTTGCTGGCATCATTCCATCAAGTAGCCCCTCTGAATTTGGTGTTTTGACAGGTGTAAGTAGACCTAGATAAGTCTGGAAGGAATCTTGGCAAGGTAACTTACATTATATCTTAATCAACTTAAGTCTTAAAGATACCTTGGCTTGCAGCATGTACGGTGAACCAGACCCAAGCTGCAGCCTTTTGAGGAATCTGTATCTTGACTGGCATTGCTTATAATTTAAATAAGTCCATGTATCTTAACTAGTAATGGATTTTAAAATGCCCCAATGCTTTGGCTGGTGTCTTGATGGGCAGTCTTGAAGGTGATGTGCAGTTCAGTGGTTTAAGGATCCGCACCTACGTCTGGACCAAGGCCCGGGCTCGCAAAGACCAAAGTGAAAACTGCGGAATTTCCCCACAGGAGTGAATAAAGTGCATCTATAGGTAGCTTTTAGAAGTTTGGTCTAACTTATCCGCCTGCTGAAGAATTGCTGGTGTTGGACCCATGATGTGGTAGCTGGGAATGTGCAGCAGACAAACACACCCCCAGCATTTGAGTCATGAATGCAAACTGTGGTCCGTAGCGGATGTGGAAACGAAGGAGATGAAGGAAAGTAAAGACGGACACGCGACGTGAGCAAGCTTGACGCTTTTGCCTATAAGCACAAACCGAATTCCAGCAACAAGCAAAGACATAAACAAAATGGCTAATGGTCACGCACATGAGTGGACACGCTGGTTTGGACACGACCTGCTGTCGACCTGCTGTGGTCCATCTCCAGTCATCGGTGGGTCAGTCCCTTGACACTTCAGAATCGTTTTGCGGTGCAGCAGCTAAGCTCTGCTGCTGAATGATTTCCCATCCAAAACCTGAACTGTGATAGACTGCAATCTTTGGTCACATGATCGTGGTTCATCTGGCTCCTCAGCTAAAAGGAGATGTGTTTTGATTTTTTTTGTGTTTATTTTATGAGCATTGCAATGAAATATTATGACCATTAAGTTTTAACAAAACCTGCCCAGCCGATCTACTAGGACTTATGAAATTACATCTACAGAATCTGGGGATGATAACAGCTGATTTAGATTCTGTTTTGGTTTTATTTCTGCCCAAATCAGTATAGCGTATTGCAAAGAGGGCATACAGACAGGTTGCTGCTCTCACTAGACTATAATACTATGAGAAGCAGGATATCTAGAGGCAGGTTTGTAGATGAAAGAAGGTTGTATTGGATGAAATAGATGCCTTGATTCTGGTCTTCAGCTACCCTCTTCTCTCCAGCCCCTGTCACCCAGTATCTACATCAAACAGCTTTGCTTGCACTACTGTGGTTTCCTGATCATGACTGTCTTCATTTATACCTGCTCTCTCCGATTCAGATCAACTTCTTCATCTTCGTCCAGATTATCAAGATCCTGATGTCCAAATTGAGAGCGCACCAGATGCGATATACGGACTACAAGTTCCGGTGAGTGTTGGTGCGGTAACATTTTACTTGTGGGGACATTATGTAGTAGTGCACACTTACTTATATGCATTAATTAACCAGTAACTAAGTGTTTGTTAAGTACTGATCCCATGTTCATTTATCATTAATCAGTCATGAAAGCTCTTGTATTTTATTGGAAACCCTATATCGGTTTATTTGTTTTTGAGTAGTAAATGAGTAATTTTTGCCCCCTCAAATGGTCTTACTATTATTAACTAATTAGTTAACTATTAAGTAATATAGTGCAGGAATGGAATACATGAATTGTCATGATTGATTAATGATGAACAAGCATGGGATCAGTATGTAACTAACACTTAGTTACTGGTTAATTAATGCATTAAGTAAGCAAGTACTACAACATAAGTCTCCTCAAGTAAAAAAAAAACCGCTGGTACTTTTGAGTTACACCTTTGACTTCTGGAACATCCTCTCGGGTTCTTAATTTGAATATATTTTATTGATGTAATTAAGTTTTCCTCAAGCTATAACAATCATTCAGGTTTATGATGCTTGTTTTACTCCAAACCTCCTTAACTGTCTTTTTCCTCTTCCTTCATCTCCTTTATTCTCTCAACACTGTGTCTTGGTCTCCCTCTTCATGTCCTCCATCTCTCTCTCTTTGTCCACAGTCTGGCCAAGTCCACTCTCACCCTTATCCCTTTGTTAGGGATCCACTGGATCCTGTCCGCCTTTGTCATGGAGGAGCAAGTGACAAATGGCCCGTTGCGTCTCGCCAAACTGTTCTACGACCTGTTTTTTGACTCCTTCCAGGTCAGCCGATGTTCCCGCAAGTTATGCAGAGTGTCAAGCTCACATGGTCACACATACATATGGCACAGTGACACACCGATATTCTAGTATTACTTGATATGTCAAAATTCAGTGGCAAAATTTATATGTCCATTATAGTTACATAACAATGTAGAATAGTTTGATTGTACCTTCCTGAATTTTCTAGAACCCTGGCACATATTTGATTCCATTATTTCTTAATAAGTGAAAATCTAATGGCAAAAGCAATATATGCATTATAGTTACATAACAGTATAGAATACCTATGCTGTACCTTTTAGAGGTTTCCAGAACTCTGGCACGTGATTGGTTTGTGTGCATAAAACCACCCTATCAACTGTTTCTGGCTAATTACTGCAGTAGGTGTACGAAGAGTTTATTTTGCATGAAGATAAGAACATTTACCGGCCACAAATTGTTGGACTTGGCACTTTAATGCCTTTATGCCGATGTGTTTTAGTTTGACACAGCTGTACTGTGTCAGCTGTGTTTCTTGGCTGAATTAGCTTGATTGGTCTCAAGCAAGGTATGCCTCACATTTTGGGTTTAAAAGCCCTACAGGCTTCTGTACACATTTATATAAGCGGCGGGGGCTGACTCGGGACTCAGACAGATAGCAGCATTTCGTCCTCTTCATCCTGTGTTTACGTCATTGGCCTGTCTGCGTAAGTTGTAAATCTTGCCGAGTATTAAGAGTAGAGAATAATTGGGAGGAAGAATCTGATGAACTGACAAAATCAAGATAGTTCCCAAAGGAGAAGAGGCTTGGTCAGCAGTCGGTCTAATGGGAACCCAAACATATGAAGGGTACTTCATTTAAAAGGGTTTCATACAGGAGAAGGTCATAAAATAAGGTGTCGCTCCAACAAATAAAGCCAAAACTATGGTGTGGTTGCACAATTCCTGGGCATTGTTCCCATGTACCATTGTGCAGTTGAAATGATCGGCTGTCATGAGATCGATCGATCTACCAAGTCATCTATATAGAAAATCCAGTGCATGATATCAGTGACCTTAATGGGGTTCTTATTTTTCAATGAAACTGAGAAATCTAACCCTAACCCAATCAATCTGCTCACCCGGCCTATCATATGCAGCTTCATTCCTCTAATAGCATGCTACCATTTAGCCCGGCTTAGGAATTCATTTACGTACAACTAGTATCTATCAGGGAGTGACTGATTGTCAGACATAATGCTTGGTTTGTGACAAGTTTGAGATCAACTGGACATCTGTCCAGCTGCATCTATCATATGTCCATCCACAATTTCCCTGTGAAATGTCATGAAGAAACAATGTGAGAGCTTGTTTATACCATTCAGGTACTAGACGGTGTGGAGCAATAGGTGCATGATGGACTGAAAGTCAAAGGTCTCTTGTTTCTTCAAAGAACAAAGTATATTTCTTCTCCAAGGATGAGTTGTAGGATACCATGTGCACCACATTGTCTGTTAGATATTCCTGGTTCATTTCAAAGTGTAGGATCAGGTTGTGTACAAAATTACACCTTTTTTGTTGGCATTTCCTCAGGGTCTACTAGTGGCTATCTTGTACTGCTTTGTCAACAAAGAGGTGAGTTTTGGAGGCCTTGTTTTTGGCTTTTCTGGTTTGTTCCGCGCGTCGTCCAGACTCCTGTAACATTGGCCCTTCCCCCTACGTTTTCCCTCCAGGTACAATCCGAGATGATGAAGAAGTGGAAGCGATGGAAGTTGGGGAAGAACATCGAGGAGGAGTACCGCCATACTCACAGTCAGCTGCCCCATATGAAGGGCAGCGTCGTGGGCCACCCACCATGCCCCCCCAAGCCGCCTGACCCCAGTAACCCCCCCAGCGGCCAGGAGGAGAATCGACAGCTGGTGGGCAGTCATCCGAACGGCATGGGCAAGACCCCAGCGTGCCCGCCATTCCCTCTCTCGTCACAAGATGGCGGCAGTCATAGCACACTGATAGAGAGCATCAACCTGGAAAACAGGGTACAGTGTTATGTGCCCCGCCACAACAGCGTGGAGAGCAATTTTTGAGCTGGGGAGCCTCCACCAGTTTTTGCTCCAGTACCCTTCAAGACGTCTTATGGACAGAGATGTATCTCCGGTGAGCAGAGTTGGAACATGGAGATGCTGGGCCCAGCCCAGCAATGGTTGCTGGATGTTGCATGGCCCAAAAGACACATAAAACTATTGCTGAGTCTCAATCGGATGCCGGGAATTCGGAGATTGCTTAGTGGGTTTATTTATGTGCTTTTATGAAATACCGTCTTGTTCTAAGATCTTAAAAGTGTGTCTAAAATGTGCACCTAGAACATTCGTCCTAAAAGCAAGAAACTGAGAGTGATAAATTAGTGTAACGCGAGTTACAGAAACCTAGAAACCTCAAGGTAATGAACAGGGTCTTGGGTTTAGCCTTTTCAATGGTTATTAGTCTGATAGTTATTTACTGGCCACAAAGGTACTTGGGTCTTAAGACTCTCTGTCTCTCTCACATCCACACCAACACACATGTATCATGTACATGCACGAATGTTAAAGTCTGAATAAGATGCACAGTCTCAAAATTCATCTATAAACGATGATTCCTGATCTTAAATGTTCTGTATGTGTGACATTAAGGGGAATCACAGCAGCCGTGGAAAGGGCCCATCCCTGACCCTGCAGTTCTGAACCAGTAAAACAATTTCTGGGGATGTTTGTGGAATGTTGTGCTTGTGTATATTATCGGTGCGTTCTGGAGTGGAACTCTGTCCAGGGATTCTATGACAGGATTCTAGAAATTTCAGCTTATACAGTTGGATGGCAGGGACAGACATAGGTGAAAAAGACATTGCATACAATTGAAGTCTTCAATATCATACCTTTCAGAGGTGTGGACATTGGTTGTTATTTGGTGCAAATGTGATATGGCATTTTTTCGCTGTTGTTATTATAATTATAGTGGTGGTAGTGGTGTTATTATGTATAGTAGTAGTTGTATTATGTAAGTTTAGATGTTGTGTGGGAGGCTCCAAACAATGTGAAAAGATGTGAGAGTAGAAGAGCTGATTAAAACGGGGGAATGGTACCCTTATGGTCTGCAGGGACATTATCTCTCTGGGTACTTGTATACCTACATAAGTTCTCACACACTTAAAATTAACACATTGTTACATACATGCCGAATCCCTATGAATGTCCACCTTAAAGTTTATTCAGTGTCTTGCAGGCAAGCCCTATGAACATAGGAAATCCTTCTTGCATATCTTACATTCTTACATTCTTAATATAATATCAAGGTCCATTGTGTTGCATCCAACCGAGGACAGGAATAAACCTCTCAAGGTGGAAATAGGAAGGAAGTTCTGTAGTGTGGAGGTCAGGTGGTAAGCTGTGAGGGTGGGATTGGCTGTAAGTTCCCCCTTTCAATACAGCAGGAACATCTACTGCACAACTGTGCATTCCAGTCAACAAAGACAGAAAGATATATGACTTTTTAACGCTGTGTTAGTCTTTGTTAGTCTTGCAGGAGAAGTGGTTAGATGTGAACTTGCATAATTGAGCACAGGATGTTACGAGTTAAAGAGTGACTATCCTAGAGTCATGTGGTTGTCATGTGATATGGAGCACACACACACACACACACACAGAGTACACATATCTATATCTTTATGAGGTCTCTCCACTTCATTTCTATCTGAAAAATGAATTAATTTATGTTGGGGATGCAACTAATAGACAAGCACACACACTCTGCACAGAATGATTATATATATAATAATACTTACAGACTCTGCCTTGCTTTCAGTACCTTTCAGTACATGTTCAGCCAAGAATAGTCAAGGACAGATATCTCTGTCTCTGCCTCAGACCTGCGGAACACCTTCTCTCAGGCCCTGGGCGGGTAAATGCAAGTATTCTGGGATGAATCCCAGCACTCAGAGATCAGCATCACTTTCTCTAGTTCTGGGAAACCCCCACCTCCATGCTGTTCTTAATGAAGCCTCTTAATTAAGGTAGGACCGAGTTACCATAGAATATTAACTGACATGCCTTATCCATGAACGCCTACAACCAATACCCAGAACAACGTTCTATATCTACGATCTCTGACTTCATTTGACTTATCTGTGCCCTATAAATAAAACAGAACAAGCTAGAATTCTGTGAAACTTTGATACGAGTGAGTTGATATAAAAAAAAGCACAAGTGAAGCGAGGAGGTTTGTTATTGTTGCCATACATTTTTATACTCGAGAGTTTTAGAGTTTAAAGTTTGTGTTTTTTGTGGCAGCTTTTTCATGTGTCATTGGTTTGAGGTGCTTGGGGGGAGGGAGACCATGTCAGCCGATGATGGGCAGGTGGCGAATCTCCTTATGGGACGTGAAGGGTGGGGCACTGTAAGGGGAGGTGGGGGAATGGTGAGGTCTGAGTGATAAACCCCTCCCTCAGTCGTCCATCATTAGCCTCATCACATAGACATGAAGAGTACCAGAACTACCCAGAAGTCCAGCTAGAGCACAAAGGAGTCTAATTCCTTGAAATCTTTGCTGGAACACAGACCGTACCCAAAGCAAGTGCCCAGCGCCTTATTTCTGAAGCCCTGCTCTAGATCTTCATCGAGGGCCATCAAGACGCAAGAACTGGTCAGAGGAGAAAGTATGCTTCACTTTCATGCAAATGCATTTGTGTGTTATGGGTTGATAGTTCTCCCATTAACGGGCACAATGATCGCTTTTATATCAAGTAATGGCGGCCGTTCGCCATGGCAACAGAAGGCCATTGAATCAACAGAGCTAGAATAGTCCTGCCTGTTGTTTTACTGTTAGTCAAAGATTTTAGTTTCAAACATTGTTCAAGGATGGGGAAAATAAAATCAGCAAAGCAGGGCTTTAACCGAAGGTATCTGCAGGAGTTTCCTTTTCCACTGACATGAATTTACACCCGACTTTAGTAGCAGTTTCAAAGCAATTAAGAATAATTAAGTAACTGCTTAAAAGCAATTAAGAGTTCAGATGAAAACCAGTAAAGCTTGCCGACTTCAGTGGACCAGCAATTCTTGCATCTGCTTTAGAGGGACCTAATTCGTGCATCTAGCATCCAGTGACAGTCTGTTCTGCACATACCGGTGAGTCATCCTGTTGTTCTGTTGGCTGCCAGCCCCCCCAGCACTGCTGAATACTACAAGCAGCGGCGCCCTCCCCTCTGGACGAACTTAAGACTGTCTGAAGGTACAGACCTGTCCATCGAGCATCTGTATAGTCGTGGTCTTTCTTCTCCTGGGGCTTTTTTTAAACCGTGTGCTGATGTTAACATTGTGGCCACGTCAGGCAGCTCTGAGCCTCCTGAATGTAAATAGACATGTTGGTTTGTGTTGTTTTTCTATGGGTATCATTTGATGATAAAAGATGGTATTGAAGATGATTAAAAAATAATAATAATGCCGCAGGTTGAACAAATGGACCGGCGAATGTCCAAGCGTGATATTTCGCACTCTTTTCAGTGTATGTGTGCTTGTGTGTGTGAGAGAGAGAGAGTGTGGTACGTTAGTGTTTACTCTGTCACATTTAGATGTTAAGCTATAAGACTTTCAGTGAAATGTAAAATACTCTTTAGTCATCATGTACAGTACTTATACAATGTGAGTTCTGGTTCTAATTACTTTTTTTTTTAATTATCATAATAACAGAACAATTCTCACCATTGGCATGTGTGAGGAGCAACATTATTGTCCCTAAACCTTAATGTCTGTGTGTATCCAGGAAATGTTTATGTCTAACATGCATTTGTTGGGAAAAAACAATGATGATGGCATCAGAAATGGTTCTTTTGTGTTCAATAAATCTGTCAATTTGTTCAAAATCTGTCAATTTGTACAAAAAAATCTGAGTAAAGTTAAAAGGCATTGAAAAATATCTTCTGGTGGCTTTCTGGAAACAGATCAAGTATAAAAATCAAACTCTAAACAAATCCAGACATATTTTAAACAAAAAATGGCCACAGGTACAAACACTTCTATAGTTACCTCTCTTTTAAGTGTATATTTTCTGTTTCATTGATAATAAAATTTGAAAGCACCAATTTGCCTCTTCAGTCACCCCATCTGGACATTTTAACTTAGAAGTGTAGTACCTTTTATCGTGGAAAAGTACCTCCATTTTAGTCTTGGCAGGGGGAGCTGTGTTTGATTCTCAGTGATATGCAGGTTGTAAATTGGACTACCATGTTCTGGCCGCTTGATCTCCGCTAGTCTGTCTTGTTGATGAGCAGAATAGGTAGCCGTGAGAGTGTTTCTCCTCTTTCCATCTAAGGGCTTCTCTTTCGCTTTCTGCCCCGCTTTTGACAAACGAAATCCGTCCGACTGTAAACATCCAGGACAAAGAGGAAAAGGGCAAGACAGAAACGTAAGAGAGATATTAAAATTGCAGATTGGTGGTGTTAGAAGGAAA
>JAODUD010000045.1:14788267-14799881 GCA_026784285.1 Stomatorhinus walkeri
GAACAATGTCACTGAAAATGGCATTTACAGAGGCTGAGATGCAGTGGCATGGGCAACTTTAAAACTAATATTTTGTAACTTCTGAAACTGAATGAAATGCATCCTTTTTTCCAATCTACTAGTTCCAGCAAATATATATCTATTCAGTTAATAACAGCAGGGTCCAGTAATGGACTCGGAACAAAGAGTTAATCCGCCAGTAAATGTGTTTAGCTCCGGGGTGCAGGGATCCCCTTGAGTACTTTTCATTATGGCCCAGGGTTACGGCTTTCAGTCGGTAATTCTCCCGGTAGTTGTGATGGATTGGGTGCCCTCCAAATACTTGGTTCGACCTACAAAAATCGTCTACCCAGATGTCTAAAGGAGTGTTGCAATTTACTCTTAAATTATTAAAAATATTTCGTTGTCGCGATAGTTGCGCTCCGGAATGCGCATGGTATGTAAGAGTTCCGGTCGCACCTGCCGCAGGTAAGGCCAGAGGGGCATACCAAGGCTCAGACGTACTCTAAGATAGTAAGTGAGATTAAATCATCCACCAGCAACAACGACGTCTTGCAAACCCTACCACATTCCCCGCATTACTTTCACACGATCTCCTCACCAGCTTTCCCCAGTATCAGCGCACCAGCACCAGCTGGAACTGGTAACATTTTGGTAATACCCACTGCATTCGAGAAAGGTCTCCCCAGGCTCCGGGCACTGGTACAGATGGCTTAAATGTAACTGAACGCGGCTGACAGCAAACTTACCGGCCCGGAGAAAATGGGAAACTTGTCCCCGGGGATCCAAAGCGAAAACTCGATAGATTCCTTCCGAAAAGCCAGCAGGTCGCTTCCGCCTCACCTATGACAGTGGCCTCGCACACTCGGCTTATGATTAACTAAGTAAAGTCCCAGTTGTGGTCCGCGATCGCGGTTCAAGTGAGGCTGGTAAGTACGTTTAACCCGCTCCTCGTAGACCCTTCCCGTACCTGTCACTATGAAAACGCTTTCCCCCCCTTTACCTCCACCTTTCTTTGACCCGCCCCCCTCCGGTCACGTGGTCCGCCTTCTCGCATTACGTACCTGAGTGCATTGCGACCGATGCCACTGAGGACACAGATACGCCTTTGTTGCGACACAAACCTCCAATCCCTCGTTCGCAGGAACCTTACGGCATGATGCATATGTGTGTGACACAGGTCACCGTCACAGTTCCATGGCCCCCACCGCACCAGACCCATAAACATAAATGAACAATTCTACCGCCTTCCTGACTTTGTCGCTTCCTAAATCTATTTGCCGCCTCAAAGCGTTAAAATTAGCCTAACTTAAGTAAGTTATAAACGGGAGGCGCGCTGGGTGTTTGTGACATCCAGTGGGATACCAGCTATTAGCCCAGTTTATCCGGCTCTTTCGAGACTGGGGTCAAAATTACATGTGCAACTGGATAAAAGTACCCAAGGCCATTTCGTTCGTTTAAATAAATCGTCTCCTCTGGTGTAATATGACGTGCAACTGGACTCAAATCCATTACTCTCTTGACATCAAACACTGTTTCAACTTTTTAATGCCTTTATAAAAATACAGTTTTAAATTAATGTATTTTTTCCATTGGTTAGTGTGGAAAATAATCTTTAGAAATGTCATTTGAAAAAGTGACAAGCGTTTTGTGCGATTGGGACACCTCCCACACACCCCAGGTATGAATTAAAGGAGCGTCACGTCTGACTCCAGGCCTGGAGTTAAGCTTTCTGGAATCATTCCTGGGTGTGGAAATCTGCTCTGTCATAAATAACAGGGCTACATTTCCACACACCAACCCACGCTGTGGAAAACAACACTTAACATGCATGCAACGCCTCACTACAGATCTGAGGGCTTGTTTCTTAAAGGCACCCACAAATGCACAACTTTCAAAATACAAACAAATCACCTGTTTCGTCTGAAGGAGTATAAATGTTTACCCTCAGCAAGAAAGCAAAGCTGAACTGAAATGACAAGACCCCCCCCCCGCCCACTTGCCTTGGCTGCTTTCTCAGGCATTGGGGGGGGGGGGTATTCATCTGTGTTCATCATGTAAGACAATAAAGGAATGCCCATTCTCATGCGGGACCATTGTGTGTGAGTCAGCTTGTGTATGAAGGAGGAGATTCCAAAGAACAAGGACCCATGAAAATGTAAAATCATACATGAAATTGGGCAGGTGTGGCAGAATGTCTAAGTACAGAATTCTGAACAGAATTCATTCACATAAATAGCAGTATGTTTATGTATTTTATGCATAGTCTTTTAATTACTTTCAGTTTTCTGCTTGATTCCACTTTTATTTTGGTATTTTTGAACAGTTCCTTGTATTTATGTGCTGAGGATTCTTGTTTAGTAGTGCTGCTGTCCCTGTCTCTTACCTGAGTGGCTGCCCAAGTCGTGTCAGCATCTGTGATCCCTTTGTTTCCGAGTTCAGTGCTGCCATTGGCTGGCGACAGCAGTGGGGATGTCATGCATGCAGACCTGAATGTCTTCCCGGCATTCATCCTGCAGGCTGCCACTCCTTGTTCATCCATCCATTCGTTGTCCAGCTGCTTACAGTGGGCAGGGTTGCAGGGGGGGGGGGGGGGGCGGACGACTGCACTTTGAGTGGCATGCCAGTATATCTCAGGGCACATCCGCACGCGCGCACACACACACACACACACACACACTTTGGAGAATTCAGAAATACCAACTGGACTAACTGCAGATCTTTGGGCAGCGGGAATTAAGAATACACTGCAGTACCTAGAAGAAACAAGAAAACGTGCAAACTCCACACACAGAGCAGAGGAGGGAGTCTAAGGGAGTTTCTAGCTATTGAAATGATCCAGTGCTGAATCAAGTCTACCTAAGGCTTAACTTTTTGTTTTAAGGAAGATTGGCATCTAGGCTAAAATACACAGGGCCGTAACCCGGAGTGACCAGATCGAAGGGCACCTATGTGGGAGCCCAACCGCTGATGATGGAGAAATGAGGCAACAGTATCACCTACTCCCTGTTCGTAGGTGTTTAGATCCTTTCACTGGTCCATTCCCTCCCAGATTTGCACGCATCCAGCACCGCGTGAGCCTGTCTTCTTATTCTAAACAGGGTCTATAAGTCTGATGATGTCATTGAGCATTCCATTATAAGGAAAGGGGGGGTGCACGTGTAAAATGTTTCCGCAAATATTCAATTAAGCATTAGATGTAATGTAACTCAATGGAGAATCAATAGTTTCACATGAATGAATCTCTGAATGAATCAATTTCTAAATAATAAATGGCCACGTGCTCTAAAAAAATTCTCCGTGCTTGGAGAACATAGATAAAGTGCAAGGAATTATGGTACAGAATTGAGAACCAGTTCACTCAAAATCCATAGGAGTGGACTGCTGTTATACAACGGAGAAAAAACGCATAACAATCAAATTTTCCGCATTACGACAGCTAGTAATCAAATTAAAACAGTAATGCCGTCGATGACTGCATGTTTGCTCATTTCTAAGGACTGAATAACCGGTGTTATTGGAAGGTAGCTGTCTCCCCCTGGTGTTTAACACGTTATTTCACTTCCACCCTTGAACAATTTGTGGAAACAAATAATCGAATTACACATTCTGTATGCATCTTGATTTTGTACGCTTCTGGCATATTATCCGTTATATATTTTGTTTTAAGGGGGGCTTTACAAAAAACTAGCTCTAAATAGGTTGAATATGTTAAGGAAATACCTGTAATGAGTCTGTGTGCCGGAAGGCCTTTACCGATTCCAGATCAGTGCTTATAACCATTACCCTTTAGTGGACTGCGCTCACCCTAACACAGCCGCACAAATGTATATCCGAGTTTATGTTCCCCCTGTCACGCTCTTCGCATATACTGTACTCCGTCGACCAATAGGATGCGGTGGAATCCGGACCTGCTGACTCCGCTCAACAAATCAGCGTCGATATCGTTCAGCTCTCTCTAACGTCCGGTGAAGGTCTTTCTGAACACTCTGGCGGGAGAGGGAGCGAGCCGTTTGGCCTCTTACGGAGAATTAATCAAAAATAAGTGAATACCTCGTTTATATACGTAGTCTGCGTTTTTAAAGCACGTTTAACTTCATTAAGAACTTTTTTTCCGAATTAAGCTGTCAGTAGAATAAAAAAACAAAGCAGCAGCTCGTGGAAACAGAATGGACGATTACAGCCGAGACTCCCTTTAAAGACCCGGGTTGAAAGTAAAGATCTCTCCTACAAGCTATCGATCGATCCGGAGGAGCCGGTTCCCTGCACTGCAACGGTTACGTTCAACTAACTCCGCGGTGCCGAATCCAGGTGCTTGTGAACGGAGGCGGCGTGGCGTGGGACTGGGTCTTTGTAGTTCGCTGGTCTCTCCCAAGAGACACGCATTTTGTAGCCAGTTGGAGCTTGCAGATCTGTCGCAGCGGTAATGGCGAAGGTGCAAGTGCTAAACGTAGCCGTTTTGGATAACCCGAGCCCTTTCGGAAACCCCTTCCAGTTCGAGATCACTTTCGAGTGCATGGAGGATCTGCCGGAAGGTAAGGGATCGCCTCGACTGCGCGGACGCCGCGACGAAGTGTCAGGACTTATCGGTCGAGCTGTGTTTTTTCCGGCGTAGTTGCTAGCTGGTAAATGTTCCTCGTATTACATGAGGGTACGTGAAATGGCGGGCGGATAGCTACGACAGTTGCCGGGAGGTCTGTTTGTTTTGTCACGAAGCTGGACGTGTTTGTACTGCGTTGATATGTTTCGTCTCTTTGTTTGTATTTTTGTTTTATGTTTAGAAATGGCGGAAATGCGACGCTTAGTTAAGTGAACTGAAATTGTGTGTCCGCCGCGGTATTTGAAGTTGGCACTGGGCGAATACTTTTGTGCCGTGGATTTGCTGGCTTGGTGTAGCTTGTAAGAGAAAACGCGCATGTTTATTTGAAATTTTAAAATATCTTAACTAATTATAGCCTAGAATCAGGAATTCACTAGCTACCAATTAAAGAGCAGCCAGACATCAGTCAAAAGACTCATCATAAATAAATTCTACATGAGTGCATTATGTCAGTGTTTGTGATAAAACATTTATTGATATGTGGTATAGAAGCTCAAGCATTTTTGTATTTATGAAATGTAATACTTAGACTTCAGGACGAAAGTGTGGGGGGGGGCGGTCTTTGAAATTTGGCGCCGGCGGGGACTTGAAGCAAGCGAGCGAAAATGGCTCGTGTCCACGCCCCTCTGTGACAATTGGTCAGATTGTGACAAATGGGCGGTGCTCTTCCGCGTTGTGACGCGCTCATTCGGCATGCCGGGGACCGTTATGGCGGCAGAAGCTCTCAGCAGAGACTGGGAACCTGCAGTGCAAGAAATTAACTTCATTCTAAATTTAAAGAATTTATATGTGTCATCGGGATATTTTTCCTCTGTTTAAAGTAAGCTAAAGGCGTGTTACTAGGGTACTATGCTAGCAAGAAATACCCAGCATTTAAACCTATGCCCATGTTGCATATTTTCTGTGGTATCAGTGGAAATTTCTTGATTTCTGTATTTGACAAAATGTAATTACAAACACTCCAACCTGCAATACTTAAGGCTTTCGTCTGTTTGTCTCTCAGACTTGGAATGGAAGATAATATACGTGGGCTCAGCAGAAAGTGAAGAGTACGATCAGACTTTGGACTCAGTGCTGGTGGGCCCGGTTCCTGCTGGGAGGCACATGTTTGTGTTTCAGGTGAGTTTTTTTTTTTTTTTGTCCTTATTTGTTTGGTTACTGAAATGCATTCAAGGGCATGCTTGCCTCATCTTAACTAATTACTGCTAATTACCTAATTGGTTTGTTTTGTGGAGCAGAGCTAGATTTTCTACTGCTCTCCGTGTCTCCTGTGCTCTCTTCACCTCCTCTTGAATTGCCCCCGGCAGGCGGATGCCCCCAACACGGGCTTGATTCCCGAGAGCGATGCAGTGGGAGTGACCGTTGTGCTGATCACATGCACCTACCGCGGGCAAGAGTTCATCCGCATCGGCTACTACGTCAACAATGAGTATACAGACCCAGAGCTGCGTGAAAACCCACCTCTTAAAGCTGACTATGCACAGGTAAATGCATTTAATCACGCATAAGAAAAATGGGCAGAAATATTTTGTTTTTGGTAGGAATGTTTCTGATAATGGTAATAGATTTGTGTGTGTTTTTCCCCCTCCTCAAATGGCACAATACTATAAATGCTGTTCTAAGTTATTCCCAAACTGCATGTAAGTGGGTGAATATGGACCTTCATCTTGGGTTTTATGAAGTTATTTTAAGCTATGATTAGCTCTACAAAATTAAGTCTTTTAAATTTTTTTTTTTAATTACTTATTTTGAAATAAAACTTTTGGGGTCTCAGTTGCAATTTACTGTCTACCGGTTTAATCAGAATTTCTTCAGTAAACCTAAGAGTAAAACTAGCATCTTTTTTCACCCGACAATTTTCAGCCACACTGTAATAATAATAGTTTTATTAAAAATGGCATCATATTTTTCAGTATGAAGTGCAAGACCGATTGTTTTATTCAGCTTTGAATCGGCGCTGATCTTTGGGGCACGTGTGTGTTTCCAGCTTCAGAGGAACATTCTGGCTTCTAACCCACGTGTCACCCGCTTCCACATCAACTGGGAGGGCTGTGCCGAGCGGATGGAGGACTGTGAGAACGTGGACCCCGCCCCCAATGCCATGCTTCCCCCCTCCTGTCCTCCTGGAAAGGCTCCGCCCCTTAGTTTGATGCCCGACAACTCCATGGACTGCTTGTAAAAGTAAAAAAAATAGGCCCATGAGCCTGGTTAGACACACACACATACACACACAATCAGGCATACACACATACTACCTGACCACCCCTGGCACTTATATAACGTATATTGGGGTATTTGGTTAACTCAACGGAAAAAATATATGTACTACAACATCCACATATTCGCCATTGGCACTTGCCATTCTTTGACTGAAGCTTCACATGAAGATGTCAGTCAGGCTCCGGTCAACAAGGCGATGTGAACAGGCCTTCTCTAACTTTGGGGGCTGCATCTTCTGAGGGGAACATCTCTCTGGACTGGACTTAATGGGAGATTAATCCCATTGTATTCCTATGTACACTAATTGCATTATTTTTCGTGTTTGTGTAAATTTCATCGTTAAAGAAGGCTTTTTTTTTTTTTTATAAAACCATCAGGAGATTAGGAAGAGAAAATCCAGTGAGCTTTTTGTGACTGAAACAGAAGTTTGTTGTTCTGCTCCAAATGTTAGTAAAAGCCTTTCAGTCTTCAGTTACACTTTAGTATTTATCAGGTGGGTGATGTGGGCGTTGTGGAGCAGACGGTTGAATACGTGTGTTGGAGGGCTATCTACTGGGGGAGTCGGCACCTTGTGATTCTGGGTAGAAATGTTTTGACTGGTCGCATGGTTCGGCTGTGAGGGTTCCTGTCCATTTTCCCTGCTCAAAGTCATCATGGTATATGGCGAATTTTTATTTACAACTGTCGAAAGGTCAGGATTTGTATTGCTGTTTATGTACATACCTTTCTTGTATTACATCCATCTTTAAAATCTTGTTTCTTTTGTAATTTGGTTCCTTTATAAATTTCACATGATGAATAAATGCCAATGGTTTCGTTTTCTCCCCTGCATGTAAATTCTTGGTGTAGTGCTAGGTTAAAGGGAGGGAGCTCCTTTTTGCTTCCTTTCTCATTCATAAAAATGAGTGGCACCAACTGCTAACAATTTCAGTGTAATAGGTCCGACTCATCTGGTGTTGCTAGGCAACTGGATCTGCTTCCATGTGAAGAGCAGGACCGGATCTAACACTCCGTCTTCCGTCATTAGGGCAACGCTGCCTCTCTCATTCACATGGTTACGATGTTGACTCTCATTTTCTCTCCGAATTTGGCCAGCTGAACCACTAAATCTTCCATTCCTTCTCCCGTGGGTCTTACCTCAGCAGCCAGGCTGGGAAAATTTACATGAAAGATTAACTGTGATGCGGTCAGGATTTGGATATGTCATGTTGCTAATTAACTGGTATTATGTTATTACTATAACATGTTGAATCATTTTAATATTTTACAATGACAGTGGCTCATCGGACAGCACTCGCCTCACACCTCTGGGATTGAATTGTGCTTCCGTTCTCTGTGTGTGGTGTTTGCGTGTTCTTTGCATGTTGAGCAGGTTTCTTTTCTATCTAAACACTTGGAAGACTAGTGGTTTGGTTAAATGAGATAATGTTTTTGCGAATAAGGTATGGCTGAATGTGTGCGAAGTTATGGAGGATCATGGGTCCCTATAATCCTGACCTGGATAAAAGGTATGAGTTTATATGGATTGTTTAATATGTTAATATATTGCCTCCCACCCGCCCCAACATGGTGGTTAGTGTTCCAACTCCTTGCCTGTATCGTCAGATGGCAAAAGTTTTTTGAACTCACAACCAGCCTTTTCGTGCATAAAACCCCTGGTGAGTAGGATGAGTGCAGCCCTTGCGCAAAATTTTGACAAAAGTACTTTCGTAGAAACCAGGAAAATAAGAACGTGTATACGTCGTAACGTTCAATGATGACCTCAGTCTGTTGTACTTTGAAAATGAATTAGATATTCTTGCCATGAATTGTTACTGCATAGCCAACTGGTTCTTCTGAGGTAAATATTAAAGCTGTGTGTGAGTGTCTCTCTCTCTCTCTCTATGTGTGTGTGTGTGTGTGTGTGTGCGTGCTTTAAAGTCTTTAATGCCGTAATTCTTTGCGTGTATTTGGTTTCAGTGTCGTACATAGTACAATATGGGCTGCCAACAGCAAAAACAGCGATTTAACATTCTGCAGCCGTAGACTCTACTCGTGCCTTAAAAGTCTGACTAGCCTTCTATAAATAGACTGCTGCTGACGTCACTCGGCCAATCACAGATTATCCGAGCGGGAGGGGGTCGGCGAGGCCATTGGTATTAGACGCCTTGCTTTTTGATAACCAATCTAAATTCTACAGATGGAGCGGTTTCTATGTCAGACTACCAATACATTTCGGCGGATTAGCCAACCAAAATTATTTAATAGAAATGTGGGCGTGGCCGAATTGGGAGGAAAATAATAGGTGACGTTATTCGTTGGCGTATGGGGGCGGGGGGAAATTATTTTGACAGATGAATATTGACTAATCAAAATGGCTCAAAGATTTGACACAACGTTTTGTATCCTATCAATAACCGATGTGGACTGTCTATCATATTGAAGTGACCTATAGGCTCAGCGGAAAGGCGGTACATCTTGTAAGGCTGGAGTCAACCTATCAACCCAAGTTCGAGGATTAATGGGGGGGGAATGTCGGTCTGGGTATTTTGTTATCGGTAGTGGATTTAGACAAGGCTTCGGAACCGGGGTCGGGAAAGGAAGGGTGTGACTTATTTTGAATAGTGGGCACTCGAATTAATTCGGGTTATTGCTCTCGGGGAGGATTAAAAAATAAATAAATAAAACGTAGATCCGAGGGGGGACCGCGGAGGTGGCTAAGAGAAGGTACAGGTGAGGAAAGAAGATCCAAACCGGGTTCGGCGTGCTGGACTGGGTCCGGTAGCGTCGGAAGCTTAACATAAAAAGGCGAGCTTCCCCCACTAACGTACCACTGGTAGCAGATATACGCGCTCGCGAGATCGCAACTGCTTTTCCCCTCCTCCTCCTCCTAAGGGAGCAACGAAAGAAGTGCACGGGAGTTATTACGGCGAATATATGCATTTTAGCTCGCATGCTAGCTAGCTAGCTACATAACTAGCTAGTCGACTGTACCATCAGGTCCAGGCAGCCCAGACCCGTCCTGGAAAGGATCGTGAAGAGAACAGCCGGGATCGCCGAGTCAAGGGATTCCCTGCTCGGCCTGCAATCATGGGCAACGCGCCCACCGCCAAGAAGGGCAGCGAGATGGAAAGCGGTGAGCATTTTCGCTACGGTAATGGCGATGTGTTGAGGGGCTGCGAGGCTTTCACGTAGCCTGATTGTTAGCTGCACGTCGGCCGTGCTCCGGCTTCGAGCCCCGGCCAGCGTACGCCTACTCGGTGGGGCCGTAGCGTTACCAGAAAGCGCCTAGCTAGCTGGAAAACTGGCCTCCTTCCGAATGGTAGTGAGAAGACTCGCGGTAGCCATGCACAGCCGAGGCGAAATGCACCGTGATCGTAATGGCACTGCGGTGATCGGGCCCAGCGCAGTCAAGCCATTGATCTGCTGCTCAGGGAAGCAACTTATTTTCCCTTGATTTCTTATATATACTTGGAGAAGAAGAAATACTGATATTGAGCCTTATTGTCGTGTTGAATAATCTTGCTTTCTACCTCGACCCGACTGGGGGTTTGAGCTTGTCATCCCATCGGGGGTGTGAATGTCTCCGACAGGCTGACAGTGTACGCACGACATGCCTTCCGCACTTTTAACATGCGGGGGTGGGTTGGGGGGGGCAGGCAGTATGTAGTTGGGTCCTGCTACTTGTTGCGTGATCAGAAGCCCCCGTTGCTGCGTTGCATTCCCCGCCCCCTCCCCTTTAGGGACAGTAGATGAGATTGGTTGTTTATTAGAGGACCGAGCCGTATTTAGATTAATGAAAAGGATTGCCCCCCAGCCTCCCCCCACCCCCCGCGCGCACTCGGCATTTCCCCCTTTGAAAGAACGCGTTGTGATACTACAATAACAATAAACCAAACCATAACATCGATGCATTTCACGGGTTGGCCCTTTTTATCGGAGAAACAAAGTTATTGTGGAACTGAGAGTTAAATGTATGAATTGATGCAAAGACTCACGGGGGGTTGGGTACTGGCTGTGGTATATGAGGAGGGTGGCATTTTCAGCCCTGACTGAGTGGAGCGATGTCGTGCTCTAGGGCCAGATGAGTGGGCCTCCAGCTTCTGGGTACAGGCCGTGCTCTGGTTCCTAGCCTGTCAGGGATGATGTAGATACTCTTTATTGTGGGAATTGGAGGGGGAGTGGGGTTGTGTGCTGATGTGTGTGTGACGTTTGTGTAGCTTTTGGGCACATTTGCCTCTGGCTGGTATCCAGAAATGGTCAGTAGGTCTTCGCAGACTATCGGCTGTGAATGTGCAGCGAAAGGTCAGCAGTGAGTCGTCATTCAGTGCAGAAATTGCTGGGTTTTCAGCTTTTGGCACTAGTGGTT
Source organism: Stomatorhinus walkeri (assembly GCA_026784285.1). Lineage (NCBI taxonomy): Eukaryota > Metazoa > Chordata > Actinopteri > Osteoglossiformes > Mormyridae > Stomatorhinus > Stomatorhinus walkeri. The sequence continues at coordinate 14,799,436 of JAODUD010000045.1, forward strand.
TAAATGTGTGTTCATTTCTGCGGCTCGTCTGGTCGCCTCGTCGTTGGCAGTGGTGTGTTTGTATATGTATTTGTACGCTGTTCTTTACCCTGGATGGGAATCGCTCATGACCCCTTTAGCTTGATTTCTTTCTTTTGCTCTTGGAAACTGTGAGATAAAGAGAGTGTTTTTTCCAAAAGCTGAAAGGCTTTTAAAACATTTTGGTTCCCAGCCCCTGGATCCCTTGGTCTGTCTTTGAGAGGAGTTGTAGAGGAGAAGCCCCCCCCCCCGGACATCATGACCAGGTTGTTAACAGCTAGTGGGGCACTGGCTGTGACGGATCATGCGCTCTCTTTGGTGTCATCCTCCTGGGGGGTCGGGTCCTGATACGAGGAACGACCTCTCTAACAACATGTGACAGAGCAAACTCAGGAAAAGTGGCCTCTTTTGTGTGGCAGCCAAACCCC
>JAODUD010000045.1:14799981-14814535 GCA_026784285.1 Stomatorhinus walkeri
CCACCACCAGCAAGACACCCCCATTGCACTTCATGGATAACGTGCGCACATAGGCACAGAATAATGGTTCCCTGCCCAAGGCTTGCTTACTCTGTACCTTAAAAAGCATTTCTAACTAGTGACTGGGACAGTCGTCTACTTTGTAGTTTGTTTACTCGGCGGTGCGGTGCACTGGTTAAGTTATTTAACACGTGACCCAAGGCTTGAAGGTTAAACTTCTCACAGGGAGGTGAGGCAATTAAACTGGTCGAATGACTTCAGTAAATATTCGGCGTGAGCTGCGGGACAGGGCAGTGCGCACGGCAGAGTTGCCTCCTATACGAGACGACGGGACGCGCTGAGTCGTGTGTGATGAGAGGTACCGCACGACGGGCTCTCCGTGACTGAAATGTGCGACGCCACCCCCACAGGGGGTTTGCCTTTGATGGGAGTGGTTCGGAATGAGGCCGGACCAGAATCGCTGGAGTGATTTTTGCCACGTGCCCTTGCCACGGGGATTGTTAACATCGTACGTATCTGCAAGTTGGTATAAGCTGGGCAGCTGTGGCGAGTTGCTTTTTCGGAAACAGCTGCAGGAGGTCTTCCCAGGACAGACCCATGGCCTCTTGCTCCGGGACTGGATATGGAAATGGCTCCTTCCCTTGTTGGATAGGCTTGTCTGAGTCCTGACATATTTGGCTCTTGAGGGGGCCCACAGGAAGGAACCCGGGGGGGGGGGTTTGATGGGATTGGGTTGGGACGGGAAATCGGGGAGTGGCGTGAGCTTAGGCGCTCCCAGCGCTACGGACAAGTCGTGCTCCAGTACAAGCACTGGGATTCCTGCTCCTCTACGGGGGAGACCCAGGCAGCTTCGCAGGCAGAGATCCCGCAGTTAGGCCAGGATTCCACCTCTCCCTGGGGGACAGTGGCACTGGCTCTCTGTCCCCAATGCGTCTTCCCTCCACCCGGAGCTCTTGAGCTGCTGTGCTGCTGACCATGTCAGCCCTGCATAGGCTGACAGGGAAGCTCTTCCATCGTGGCGGACCGTGCCTCAGGGACACCTGGAGCGGGGAGCAAGCTCACTACCGGACCCCGGATGAGCCCGCGGCCTACGGCCAGAGTGCGTGAGTCAGGCTGGGGGGCATTTTTAGAAAGGGAGGTATTTACCCACCCCCCCCACTGCTGGATCCCCTTCTTTGTTGGTCTCCTAACTCTGGGTGGATGTTTTTCCCGGGTGTGAATCTCCCGTAAGCTACTGCAGGAAGGTCCGATTGTGGACAAAACAAAGCAATGCGGCTCTCGAGAAGGCCTGCTGTTGTAGAGGAAGCACTTTTGCGAGCGAATGTCGCCAAAGAAGAGGTCATCACGAAAGCACACGGGGAGCCGGTAGCTGGTGGTGCCCTTTGATGTCTGGATGAGAAGCTGGGTGGGCGAGCCTTGTGTTTTTTTTTTATTTTTTGCTTTAATTTAATGGCTCGTGGTGGTTGTTTGGTGCTGGGTATCCATGGCAACCCGGACAGGGCTCAGTGTCCATCTCCAAGGTAACGCGTTCGTCTGTCTGAAAGAGTGGGCGGGCGTGTGGATGGACCGGGCAACGGGTTAAGGAGTTTCCCTCCAAGAGGACCGGTCCAGGGGTCGGTCTCCATGGTGCCGATTGGACTTGCCTTGTCTGGGCTGTGCGTGTGTTTGTCGGTAAGCCCGTCTCCACGCCTGGGGTCCCCGTGTGTATTTTTTTACAGCCAGTGTTCTGACATACAATCAAGGTGGAGCATTCACAGTATCTAAAAATATCCCCACAGCTCCTGCTCACTTGCATAACAAGGGCAGGTCTGTGTACATCCACTTCCTGGCTGTTCTTAAAGGGACCTCGACAGCTTCGTTTGTTTTTGGAAACATTGGACTGTCTCCCTTTTTTCTTAAAAAGAAAAAAAAAAAAACTAAATACAGTCCAGTAGTGCTTCAGGGCAGGATTTGATTGCGTTGTCGTTTGTGTGTGTAGGAAATCGGTTGAGAAAGGAAGTATGGATGGACCGTGTTTATCGAGAAGGTTCTATGCATGGACCGACGGATCTGGGATTGCCCATAAACTCTCTGCAGACCTGCGGAGGTAGCCAAATCGATGGGGGCGCTATTGATCCCGGCCTCTCATTTGTTTGTGGCTGCTGGGGAGGGCAAAATGAGGTCGGGCCCGAAATCCATTATGAATTTAGACATTGCTTCCCCCCCCCCCCCCAAACACCTTCCGCTCTCACAGTGTGTCACTCTGACCGATAGCTATGAGATACTGGGGGCAGATTCCAAGTAGGATAAGAGCCTTTGGGGCAGATCTGCGCATGTCACAGCAGTTCCTGGGAGGGGAGGTATCCCTTTGCAGTGCTGGGTACTGAGGAGGCACAACTGGGCACCAGCCTACTGCAAGTCCAAGGCTTGCGGAAATGGACGGTTGTGAGGAAATAGACAGAAGCGTGTCATGTGACAGGAAGTCTGGCAAGTTAGGATGGGAAGAGGGTGGGGCTGAGGAGCAGGCAGGGTCACAGATGGCGAGGGGCAAGAAGTAAGCAAGATCTGAAGTGGCGTAGCAGCTCTGCTTGGCTTCGGGAATCCAAGCAGATGCACGTTTAAAGCACCTTTTAGGCCATGTGACAGTTACGTAGGACGTGTTCTAGCCACCTTTCCGACCACCAGAGCCGAACAGCTCTGCCGCAGACCTTCCTGGAGGTCCCTGTCCCAAGGGGCTGTCAGGGGAGGGGGTTTTAGAATGGGAAGCGTAGTAGGTCCATTTCTTGGAGGAGTCCCTGCAGGGGACGTGCTTTTGGGGCCAAATAAACAAAGCCAAGTCTGTCTGGACTTTGTCCCACGCTGCGCCCTCCGTGTGGCTCGCTTTCTGTGGGGTCGTGTGTGTGCGCGCATGTGCATGCGTGCGTGCCCGATGAAGCCCGACTCTAATGAGGCTTCTGCTCTCACTAACGTGTGGCCGGGGGGGGGGAACACGTCAAAGGTGAAAGCATATGTGGGCAGCGTGCCGTTTGTGGTCGTCTCGGTGACAAAAACTGGAATAAATCCATGTGAAAATTGTGCTGTCCCGAGGGTCCCGTTCTGCTTTAGTACACTAGCTCTGCGTTTAGTGGCGTTAGTGATGATTGTACGCGACGTCGATAGTTATGTAATACCTGCTAGCTTGTGATCGTTTTTCTATCTAAATTTGATTTGTGTGCTTCTGGCCTAACCGCTAACGGCTAAAGCGACTAGCACCTCCTCGCTGGTCTTAGCGGGCGGTGGGGGTTCTCACACGTCTCATGGCCTCGGTGAACGGCCAGGGCTGATAACGGGGAGGAACAGGTTGTTATTCTGGTGAACGATTAGCTAGTAGAGATAAGGAGTGGTACAGCCCTGTAGCGTGGTGGATGATGGCGGGAACAGGCCCCCTGGATACCCGTCCCCTGTTATCGGAGATATCCGGGCGGGGGCTTCTCTCGAGCGGCCCCCCGCCACAGTCCTATCATGGCCGACACGCGCTCCTTTGATGTTGGCGCAGGTGGCGCCGGCAGTTGCCGGCCAGGGTCGCACGTGATTGGCTGATGCCTGGAAATCACACTGTTAAACACACAGCCGGTCATGTGGTCTTGTGATCACTGGCTGATGACGAATCAGTGAATACCCCAGGCTAGCCAGCCTGCCTCCTCTGGCATGGCATGTTCCTGTTAAGTTTCGTACAGTCGGGGCAGAAGGATTCTAGGGGCCTCTGGGTTCAGGAAGCTGTTTATGAGAGAACATTTCAGCTGTAATTTGGGCAATCAGAGCCACCTGTTTACCAGAACCTAGCTGCTGTTTGCTTATTATTATTATTATTATTATTATTATTAATATTATTCTGTTGTCTCTTTTATAGTGAAGGAGTTTCTCGCAAAAGCCAAAGAAGATTTTCTTAAGAAATGGGAGAACCCAGCACAGGTGGGTTATGGGGTGTGGTCGTCATGGGAACGGACTGGGCTGGACTTGCCAAGGCCTGATCCCAGTGCTTGCCTTCATTCACACATAAATACGGCGCTTGTTTACTCTCTGTTTATGGTGCTCTGACACATGCATGCAATGCTGATCGTGCCACTGTCGTGTCCCCCTGGCTGTCACACAGCACGCCGACATGCTCTCGCAGCTTTATGTTCGGGTACAAACACAAGGGGGCGCTGCGCTTCACCGATTTGTGCCCGCGCACAGGGCCGCCAGCTCTCCCACGGCTGCCTTGTGTATTTTTTTGACTTTCTGCCACCTGGTGGCCAAGTGTGGAAGAACCCATCCCAAGATGTGAGGATTGGGTGCGGGAGATCGGATACTGTGAACAATCGTGCACATCTAAAAATGGCATGGATTCCAAGTTGTATTATTCTCTGTGCGACCCCCTCCCCTCAGAACACAGCTTCGCTGGACCAGTTTGAGCGGCTAAAGACGCTAGGCACGGGGTCGTTCGGACGAGTCATGCTGGTGAAGCACAAAGAGTCGAGTCAGCATTATGCCATGAAGATCCTAGACAAACAGAAGGTGAGCTCGGCTTTGGCCTCAGACCAGTGTGCCGAAAGAGAGAGCGAGTCCAGAGCTTGTCGATGGTGGGAGGGGCTTGGCTGATCTGAGAGAAGCCCCGCCCACCATCTGTGGCCTATGCGTTTCCGTGCATCTCCACCCATAATTCAGAATCGCTTTGTTCAGCTCTAACTATATCGCTACATTACAATAAATTTGCATATGAATTTTGTAGGCACTTCATCGTGCAGTCAGGAAATGCTCATTATTGCATTTTGGTAAAAATGCTGAAGTAACCTCCTTAGCGGCGAATGGAGATCGAGGCCCAGATTCAGCTCTTATTTAGCCGGTTTATGAAGGGGCTTATGGGTAAACGCGTCCATCCCCCCCTAGGTGGTGAAGCTGAAGCAGATTGAGCACACTCTGAACGAGAAGCGCATCCTGCAAGCCGTCAGTTTCCCTTTCCTTGTACGAGTGGAGCACTCCTTTAAGGTATGCACATCCATCCATCCATCCATCCATCTTCCAAGTGCTGCTCCAGGCTTCTCTGCTGCCCCATCCCAGGCGCCATAAGGGGTATACACTCTCACACCCAGTCTTACACTACATGCAAATAGTAGATCTCACTTAGCCTAACTGCGTGTCTGGGTGTGGGGGGGTGTGGGGGACTCATGACATAGAACATGCAAACCCCACATACAGACCAAAGGTGGGATTCAAAGCCCCCCAACCCTGTGTGAGGAAACACCTCTATTCATTGTACATATCAGTTGACACCATGTTTCAATTTCTTGTTAAAAATAGGATTTTTATGAGCAAACAGGAGTGCCAGGAGAGAACAGGAGAGAAACTTTTTTTTGTATGCCAGAACAGGTCAAAAACTGAAGAAGCGGTTAACAATTTATACAGGAAAAAAATTTTGAGCATTACCAGACAAAAAATAACCCACGAAATCATGCCAAATAACACTAACATATAGTAAACGCAGGAACGATATAAATGCACAGCTGATAAAACGTCACTGATTTATACTTTATCATTATCGAGTAATGTGTACTGTACATAAGTATGTGCTACACTTTACTACCACTGGCAGCACAGTAGGTTTGTTTACACCAGCATCACCACCGACGTGAGTAATGTTGCGAAATGAGGTTGCAAAGGCTACAGCACCGCTCAGCCCTAGCAGATTTTCAGCTCCACCACGATCTTGTGGGACCAGCGTCGTATATGTGGTCCATCGTTGACTGAAGCATGCCACACATGACTGTCTGTCCATAATTGGTTCGTGATAAACAGACGCTAAACTATTTTTGCTTTTGTCCTTTTTTTCGGTAAAGCGAAAATCCTCTTCGTATTTGTTTTGGTTGGCGAAAAGTATGCTAATGTAGATCTTATGTGAAAGTGGAGTGGCGTAAAGCAAATGTTTGTAAAGCAGGGGATATCTGTGTTATTGTTGTTTGTTAATAATCAACATCAATGTTTTTGTTTTTTTTGTTTTACTTCTGAAAACTGTGTTTTTGTTCAATTAATTCAACACATTAGTTCAATGTGAGATGATGGGTAATGAGAGAGGGTTTCTCTGTACCTAATGACTCTCTCCAATCTGCAGGACAACAGTAACCTGTATATGGTGATGGAGTACGTACCGGGGGGTGAGATGTTCTCTCACTTGAGAAGGATCGGCAGGTTTAGGTGAGCTAGCTGACGACCCCCCATCCACCTCGCACAGCAGCCTATAACATCAACCTGGATCTCTCTCTCTCTCTCTCCCCCCTTTACACAGCGAGCCACACGCCCGATTCTACGCCGCCCAGATCGTGCTCACGTTCGAGTATTTGCACTCACTGGACCTCATCTACAGAGACCTGAAGCCAGAGAACCTGCTCATCGATCAGCAGGGCTACATACAGGTGAGTCTGCATTTAGCCACCAGCGCTGAGCCCTTTACCAGCATTTCGGGACCACTGTCGTCTGAGGCAAAGTTCTCTCACGTCCGTTTCCAAGGTAACAGATTTTGGATTTGCCAAGAGAGTAAAAGGCAGGACCTGGACACTCTGCGGCACTCCGGAGTACCTGGCTCCTGAAATTATCCTCAGCAAGGTGCGCTCATCAGTTCCCGCGCCTCATTTCCACGTTTTTTTTCCAAAATTAAGTTGGCAGAGCAACGCAGGGGTGAATTGTTGGCACCTGTGCCATGAGTCTCGGTGTCCTACTGAGTGTCACTCCTAATTCCTCAGGGGTATAACAAAGCGGTGGACTGGTGGGCTCTGGGAGTGCTGATCTACGAGATGGCTGCTGGATATCCTCCGTTCTTCGCTGACCAGCCCATCCAGATCTACGAGAAGATAGTCTCAGGGAAGGTAGGATTCCTTCCCATATATTATTTTTTTGGACGAATTCCAGATCGGGATTCTACATTAAGCAGCACCGTGGTCTCGTACCTCCAGGGTTTTGGTGTGATTGTGGTCCCAGCACGCAGGGCGTGGAGTCTGCCCAAAGTATGCCACCTTGTGTGTACATGTCCTGCAATGGGCTGGAATCCAGTCCAGGGTGTACCAGAACCTTGTGCCCTGTGCCACCTGCAGTAGGGTCCAGACTCCTGCGGGTGACCCTGTGCTACATAAGAGGCTATAAAAAATTAAAAAAAACGGATGGATGGTATTCCCAGCATTACCAAAACGTCCGTCAGCTTTGATTTGCCTTCCCAAAGGATGACCACTTCCATGTAAACGGTCCATGGAAACTCCCTTACAGCTTTACAAACTCTATGTCCTGTCCTTCAGTTTCATTCTCGTGTGTTTTCCCCAAGCTATACCGTGAATGCTTTGGTCATTCTTCATAGCCAAAATAATTATCTTCTCTCCATACTTGGCTTTCATTATCACTTTCAGTTTCTTCCCTTCTCAAACGCCAAGGTTTTTCCGACCTCCTTCACTGACCGCACCCTCTAATGTACTCCTCCTCAGGTTCGCTTCCCCTCGCACTTCAGCTCCGACCTGAAGGACCTCTTGAGAAATCTACTCCAGGTAGACCTCACCAAGCGCTTCGGGAACCTCAAGAATGGCGTCAACGACATCAAGGGCCATAAGTGGTTCGCAACAACTGACTGGATCGCCATCTATCAGAGGAAGGTGAGCAGGCCAGACTGCTTCCATGTGTTGGTCCTGTTAGCGATCGTGTGGATTAGCAGGTGTTGATGCTGCGCAAATGTCTTGACGGTCCAGAAATCATGCAAATCATGGGATTCAGTTGGCTGTTTGTTAAAATGAACCAAGCAATGGTAACACATACATACCCATATGCATTGCACTTAATGTTATTGGTGAAATACAGGAAAACTACTTGCATTTCAGCAGGTAAAAGGACTGTGTTTAAGCAAAGTATCCCATGGGACTAGACCTTAATGCATTTAATGAAGATTGCTTTAATACTAACTGGATCATCAAAGAATGGACAAAGTTGGGTGACATTCAGCCAGTCAGTTTGTTGACCTGAATCAGGTACTGGTTAGACTGGGTACAGAAGACGTCAGCATTGGGATTCTGAATTAACACAAATCATTTTTTTTAGGTTGAGGCACCGTTTATACCCAAATGCAAAGGCCCAGGTGACACCAGCAACTTCGATGACTATGAAGAAGAGGAGATCCGAGTGTCCTTCACGGAGAAGTGTGCAAAGGAGTTTGCAGAGTTCTAGACCCAACTAAGAGTAATCCAAGGAGAAAGGGGATGGATATATAAATATATATATAAAAATATATATATATATATGGGAGACAGTTTTTTTTTGGGGGGGTGGGGTGGGGTAAGTTGATACACTAGGCTGCCAATCTCCATCCACCAACGGCCCAAACTCCTGTGTGGAGAGCTGCTGATAATTGGAAGAGATTGAAGACCAGACATCCAGCAGTGTTGTATTTTCCGTTTCTCACCTTTTTTTTTTTTATAACATTCTTTCTTCACAGTGGTCAGTGAGTAGGAAGAAGGGTTTGAAGAATAGGACTAAGGTCTAACTTAACCTGATTCCTTTTTTATCTGTCATTGCTGGGAACATGGCTGCAGATTTTAAATCAGGACATGATTCATTTTCTGGTATTGTCGATGTCTCCCTTAGACACTTCCTCTGGTGGAGCTATGCCAAACAAGGGTTGATCAATCTCTGTTGTTTCTGAAAGTCTTTGCCTAACCCCCCTCCCTCCCCCCCCACTGGCGTCCCTCGTTTCTTGCCGAGTGACCACGTGTGATTGGTCGAAAGAAGGCTTAAGGATCCCACGGTCCTAATGCCAAGGATCTGCCAGGCCACTTTTAGGAGAGTATGCGGGGCGCCGTGAATGACACGCCCGTGGGTCCAGAACCGGTTCCTGCGTCTTCCGTCCGCGTAGCTTATACTCGGTGGACATACGGCTCCATATTAATCGATCGACTCAATGTTATGTTTAATGCTTAAATCCCCGACATACTGCGGGTTTCCCCACATCCTCTATTAAACTTTGTAATTGACCGGAGGTTACCTGACCAAGAATTAACTTGACTAGATGTTCTTCCTTTAGCCGATCTGTGCGTGCCGGTCTGTCTGCATAACATCATACTGTGTCAGACGTTCTGCATGGCCTTTCGGCAGAGGGAGGTATGATTTAGAAAATGAAATGATCCGCTGGTAGAAGCCACTGTATAGTCGACAATTTATAGGTGTGGCGCGCTGAAAGCACGTGACGCCCCCCTCCCCCCGACTGCGTGCGTCATTCCATCCACCTGGAGACGGCTTCTGCACTTAAACTGCTCGACGACGTTGTTAAAACATGTTCACCGAACTATAAAGTATTTGGAGGCCGATAAGCAGACTAAGTCCTTTTGTGGATTTAGTATAACCTAATCATGCTTAATATTTTAAGGTTGAATACGGAATGTTTAGTGAAATGCTTCCCCCCCCCTTCGTTTTAATTGCTTTAAATGTATGGTTTTGCAAATGATATAAGTTAGTCGTGGTTCTATGGTGAGACTGTCGTATGGGTGAAGCTGCAGAGACTCGTGCACCATGTGGTTAAGTTTAGGGATGGGGCAGGGTAACCGACGCTCGCTCTCGCGTAGCCAAAACCGTTATCGCGTGTGCGCAGTGTCTCGGGCTCTGGGTTCGTACTCGGTTCCTGCCGAGATGGCATTTTTCTTTTCTTTTTTTGCAGCAAAGATTAAGGGTCGTCCGATATTACCTGCAGCCTAACGCTATGAACACTAGCAGGTTGTCATGTATTAATTCCACTACGCTTTTTTGAAGATTTTTTTCCGTAGCTTTTTTGTTTTGTTTTTGTAAAAATGTCTCTGCGGTAAAAATTTGCGATGTTTTACCGCGCGGGGCTTCCCCCTCCCTTCTCCGTTTTGCTTGTGATGCTCAAGATAGCAGAATTTGCTGCTGATCTTTTTAGTGATCAGGTTTAAGTGGTGGGGGGAGAATTCCGTGCCAGGAAATCCCCATTCCTTATAGACACGCTAATGAATGACATCGGAAATCCAGTTCATTTTTATTTATGATTTCTGTCATGTACGTCCATCTAGCCACACCCCCTTCACTACCACCTCCTTTGTGGGTCTGGTTTGCCTCCGATTCCTAATACTTCTTACAAATTTTACTTTTTAAAATAAGTTATTATACCGTTCATATTTTCTAAATGTATTTTCAGTAACATGAACCTGTTCTCCCAATGGTGGAGCCTGTCATACCTTTCTGGATACTATATTGTATACTGTAACTCTGCCTTTGACAGTCTTAAATATTTTCCTTCTTCCGTACAACTTGGCGGAGACCCGTAGGACAGAAGTACGTCAGAGAAAAAAAAGTAATATTTTACATCATGTATCATTCCAATAAAGTTTTACTTGTTAAAATTAACTGCCTGTGAATTTGTCATTTATATTAATCGCATCTGTGCTGCAGTCGTCACGCCTTGTGTTTGTGTTAATGGCACGAGAATAGATTGTTCCTCCCTTTTCCCCCACGATTTGGACCCCACATTTCTTCCGAACTAGCAATCATTACTCCTGAACGCGAAGGTGCGCATAACAACACCGGGATGCCACCTTAAATAATCCCCGCCCATGGATTGGGAATAACGGAGCACGCGATCTCCAGCAGTCCACCTTAAGCGCAAAAAGTGGGTAACGCAGGCGTACAGTGAGGCTTCCGCTTCATTCTCAGCCGGGCTCGGACCGTAGGTGAGAGTATAGCGGATTCACTTCGGAGTCGACAGGTTTGAGGCGCTCGCCCAAATCGGACCGAAACCGTACCGATCATGTCCGAGCCGAAGTACCGCGACTGGATTTTGGAGACCATCGACTCTCTGCGTTCAAGAAAAGCAAGACCGGACCTCGAAAGGATATGTCGAATGGTTCGAAGGCGACACGGTTCGGAGCCGGATCGAACCCGTTCGGAACTGGAGAAACTGATCCAAGAGCAGACAGTGTTGAAAGTTAGCTATAAGGGCTCTATTTCCTACCGGAACGCGGCCAAGGTGCAGCGAAAAAGCCGAAAGAGGGCTGAAGTGGCGACCGGCGGCACTGTGAAGGTACAGACCAAACACGCCGATTGGAACAACGGCGACAGCGCGCAGATCGCCGCGGCGCAGCCGAGGACCGGCGACACGAAGCCGGCAGAAGCCGGTCAGCGTTGCGACCCCAAAGCGAGCAAAACGCCCCTTACCCCCGAAAGGGACCAAGCCATCCTCACCCCATCTAGCGAAAACCATTGTATAGGCTGTGGCGCAGAGGTGTGCAGGAATAAAGCTTGCTGCTCAGCCGGAGGCAGCGGCCAGCGAGAGAGCGCTCCAAAAGACAAACTGCCGCAGACAAAACTAAGCGCAAGCACGCTAGATGATGAAACTATCAAGAACAATGGAAGTGATTCTTCTGGTAAAAAGGAGGACGATCGCGGAAAGGAAAGTGCTTCGTCTGAGCGCGGATACTACGGCTCAAACAATATCAAAACCTGCGGGAGCGCTGATGCCCACAGTAAACTCAGGCACAAACAGAAACCGCCGAATAAACCAAAGCTCAGGGTCAGGACGAAGAGAAACGGAACTGATTCAAATAGCCTGGATCTCGGCGACAGATTGGTGGCGTCTGTTCGGAGCTTAGCGGAGAGAAAACGGGGCTCCGTCGCATCCACGGGACCCTCGCCACTGGGCTTGAAGGAGATACTGGGATTCCTAAGCTCTCAAGGACGCATGTCGCAGGAAAAGCTCACCCGCAGTAAAGTCAAGGTGGTTCTGGAGAGGGAGGTAGCCAGGGGTCGGCTTCGCAGAACCAGGTTCGGGAATATCACACTCCCGATCCGGCGAGTGGGGGCGAAAGCGTCTGCGCGACACCCAAAGAGCGCCCTGGTCGAACGGCACATCACAGAACGGGTAACTTGCTTAATATGTCCAGCACGTCTCGCAGTTCGGGCGGTGTTGTTTTGTACTTTGCTAGGGACACCAATATTTAAGAACTTTTAGCACCGAAATAGCAACTTTAGAAGTGCATCTATTGCTAAAGTGTCTCATTGGCATCTGATTGAAATTACTGTAAAATGATGTTTTATATAGTGTGCATATGTGTTAGTCGCAGGCCGCAGTGTAACTTGCGGTGTGCGCAGTTGCTCCGCTTTTCTTGGCTTCCCCCCTTTCCTCCCCCCCCAAGTGTGAAAAGCGCGACGAGTAGTAAAAGCAGGCACACAAAACGACTGTGGGGCCACGGAGGGAGCGCTGCACCCTGGCATACGCGTCCTGCACGACGAGCGCTATTGCGGCGCTGATGCCGCTCCGTCTCGCCCTCGCTAGATGCGCTCCGCAGGGAGGAGGGGAAAAAAAGAGCGTGTGCGGCGCGCGCGCGAGCGGAGTCGCTCGGGCGCTCCGCTGCAGCGCGAGGCTGCTGGCCGCGAGGCGAGCAGCCGCACCGCCCGAGACTCGCCGTCGTGTCGCGCGCGGTCAGTGGGCAACGCCGCACCGGTTTGCCGTTCCGTGTCCCTCCCCGCACGGCTATTTTTCTTACCCCCCCGCTCAAAAAAACAAACGGCGTACCTGTTTCTCAGCAGTTAGCGCGTCTGCCCGAAAGTGAGAGCGACGGGGAATTCTCAATTCACCACGGTTTCTCTAACTATCACATTGCAAACGGGTAAAGTTTACATAATTAATATATGTTGCGGCTATCCTAGAACATGCGGTTCCCTTTTACATATAAACAAATAGTTTGAAGGGTGAATATAGGCTGCTGTCGAATATCTTAATGAAGCGAACATCCCGAAGACGTCATAGGGTCTGAACCGGCTGGGTGTCGGGACGCGTCTCCGGTGCGGCTCGAGCGGTGCCGCCCTGTAGTGAACCAGGTGGACTGCCAGCATATTGCGTGTCTTAAGAGTGCCGTCTGGCCGCGTCGGGGCTGCGAAGGAAGGAGCGGCGCAGTTGCGGGATTTGGAGCCGTGCTGATTAGTTACTAATGTGAAACTCGCCGCCGCACGCATTCGCAGTCTGTCCATTCCGTGTTTTTTTTTTTTTTCGCGGAGGTTTTTGGGCCGTCGCGGAATTTCGCGTCGATGGACGCTGGTTATTTAAAGCACCGACGAAGACGTCCGTCGGTGGGGTGGTTAGTCGCTGGTGTAGGTGCGATTTACTTCCCGCAACCATTGCACAACTCGTCTCATGCGCTGTTATTAATCCAGCATATGGCGCTGTAATCTCTCCCATGTCCTGTGCCGGATATTATTGTGTGCGCTGTTAGTATGGAAGACCTGCAAAAATTTCCCCCTAAAAACACACTGCAAATAATTAATGATCTCCCTATGCATGCATCTCCGCGGCTGTAGAGCTGTTAACACTGCATACCAGTCTCACACATTTACCTGTGTCCCGTCAGGTAATTGCCTATTTTTAAGCAAATATGCATCGATTAACACTTTGTCTCCGATTTTATTTCATAGGTTACTGTGCCTTAAACTGCAGATGGTGCACCCAGAACTCTGCATTTTTGGAACAGTCCCATTTCCAGTTTAGCCTGTACAAATCAGTTAGTTTCCTAGCCTGAAAAAACTTGGTCTGCAAAGTCACGTTTTCCACTTGAATGGAATAACACCATTCAAGGACTGGACTAAAACCATTCTTTATGTTCCGCTGGTAGGTTTACTTCTTATTGTGGTTTGTCGTAGCTTTAGCGTTTCTGTGTATAAGAACATGTGATGAGCTGAAGGAGAAAAGGATTATGGGTAGAAAAAAGAAACTTGAAGAAACTGGCCCCTTTTGTATGCGTCACGTGATTCTTTGATTTTCCCATTCAAGGAGGAGGAGAAAGAGCTGGTGGCCATGGAGACCGATGTCTGTGAGGAAGAGGAGGAAGAAGATAAGGAGGAAAAGGCCGAGCCTACAAGGGGCAGCACTGTGCTTCCAGGGGAACAGGATATGAGGCTCACTGAGCATGGGGAGAATGACAGGCACTCGGTGACCATGGCTGCCTCCCCACCCGCACACTGCGTATCCCCAGACCCCCCCATCCCAGAGTCAGTGACGGATGAAACGGCAGACGTCTCTCATCAGAGCGTCCTGTTGAATGGATCCTGCTTGCCCAGTGACGTCACAAGTCCCGGGGGGATGCCCGCTCCGCCCCCTACTGGCCACACTGCTGTGAAGCAGGAAGAGTGTGAGCCTGAGAGGTGTCCCTCAGTTTCCCTCCCGGAAGCATGCCCTGAACCAAAGCAGGAAGCAGGTACATAAATTAGGGAACCTGCACTCTGCGTGAACGTGCAGCTGCTGTTTGGAGCTGTCAGTTGATGTGAGGTTACCTTGGAAGGGTTACCGAACAGAGACAATGAGGATGAATGACATGGAACAAACAGCCATTCTGAGGCATATTTGTATAGAGAACCACTATATAGAGAACAGTTTTTAGGAAGAGATTCCCTTACTAAGGTTTGCTTTCCCAGAGTGTTAATTTTATGTTTTTCCATAAAAAAAAGATGGTGGCGCAGGAGGTGGCGCTATCGTTCGGCAACTGTAGGGTTGCAGGTTCGAGCCCGGGTTCCTCCTGACCCCATCAAAGTG
>JAODUD010000045.1:14830204-14840998 GCA_026784285.1 Stomatorhinus walkeri
GAATGAGCGGTCCCCATAAGGATATGTTTACCCTACATGTGTGTGTGTGTGTGTGTGTGTGTGTGTGTGTGTGTGTTGTTCGCCCATTTTTGTATTTTTTTTTTTTGCCACAGCCCTTCGACGTGTCATTTGCATCGCATTTAGCGCTAATTAATTAGATGGTTGAATATTGTTCTGCTTATATCTGCCTGTGTTCCCGGTGATGGATTGGTATCTTGCACTAATATTCCCTGCTCTGTGCCTCCTGAGATAGGCTCCTGGTTCACCAAGACCTGCACTGGGGAAGTGTTTATGGAAGATAGATGGATGTATGGATGGATGAATGGATGGATGACCTGATATCCTGAATCATAATCCTTGGGATCCTGCTGCTGATATTAACCGTAAAAAAGGTTTAGTTTGATGATTTAGTATCATCACAGTATAAAGTCCTTGAATTTAAAAGGCACTGCAAATTAATTTGTTTCTTTGGACATAAATGCCTCTGGTTCTGGTAAGCAGCATTGAGTTACTCATTTCCTCCTTTGGTGCATCTTCAGGTTTAAAAGGATCTCCTAGGAGTGGAGATACAGGTGCTTCTGATTTCACCTACACGTTCCACGGTGACCCGCACGCCATGTTTGCCGAGTTCTTCGGAGGACATAATCCCTTCGACCACTTTTTTGGGAAAAGTGGGATGGATGGGGATATGGACATCAATGACCCTTTTGCTGGTTTTGGGATGGGCAGCATGCCTGGCTTCCAGCAGGCCTTTAGGGTGCGGCCAGGGGACACCCCCGGCACCCGAAAGAAGAAGGACGCCCCCTTGGTGCACAACCTGCAGCTGAGCCTGGAGGAGGTGTTCTCCGGCTGCACCAAGAAGATGAAGATCTCCCACCGGCGGCTGAACGCCGACGGCCGGACGACACGCCGCGAGGACAAGATCCTGACCGTGGAGATCCGCCGGGGATGGAAGGAGGGCACCAGGATCACCTTCCCCCGAGAAGGTGACGAGACGCCCTGCAACATCCCAGCTGACGTGGTGTTTGTGGTCAAGGACAAGCCACACCCTGTTTTCTGTAGGGAGGGCTCTGACATCATCTACCTCACGAGGATCCCCCTGAGAGACGTGAGTGCACAGGTTCTCTGGTCAGTGTGTTAGTATGGTAGATAGAGAGACAGCCGGCATTGCTGTCGTGCCTTTGATTCCCCTGGCTGAAATTGATGCAGTAATATATCCTTATAAATGTGTTAAGCTTTCATAGAGGAATCTCTGCCACAACAAAAAGGAAATTATGTTTGTTGCTATTTTTAATATCGCAGTCACCATGAATTACGGTGTTCTGCTGTGATTATTTATGTAGCATAAATGTTCTCATTCCTTTGCTATTTGAACGTATGGCATCAGAAATATACTCTTATTTTATTGGCTGTGGGGTGTAATAGAACTGCGGGTTGCCTTTTCTTTCCCTGTCTGTGCTCGCTGATCCTCTTGGTGCCCCCACCCCCCCAGGCACTCTGCGGCTGCACTGTCATGGTCCCCACACTGGATGGCCGGACTATCACCATGACGATCCGGGATGTGGTCAAGCCTGGAACAAAGAAGCGCATCACTGGAGAGGGTCTGCCCCTGTCCAAGTGCCCCGAGAAGAGGGGTGACCTGGTGCTCCAGTTCGAGGTGGCGTTCCCCGAACGGCTGAGCCAAGGGACTCGTGATGCTCTCAGCCAGGTGCTCCCACCCTGAGTCCCTGGATGGATGGACGTAGCCACCACCCACGCTTCTCCCTGGGGCTCACTCTGCCATATCCTCAAGCACGTCTTCCTGGAACTACAGACTACAGAAAATATTTTAATTAACTTATTTGTTTAACAAAGCTTACTGATTAGTACAGAACATATTTTTAATCGTCTTGATCTGTTGTTACCTCTGTCAGAGCATTAAAAGCAGAAGAGTGCCCTGATTGGCAGGAAGTGTCAGCATATGCTAACCCGCTTAGCATGTTTGTCGTCTTTTGGAATTTGAAAACTTTATTTATGTTTGGCAGATATTCGAAAGAACAGGATCATTGAGTAGCATTTTAGGTTAGAAGAAGGTGAATGGGGGCAAACTGCTGGATCAATACCGTGTGTGAAGTATTATAATACGGCTTGTCAGAAGTCCATCCTGTTAATAATGATAATGTTGTTGACTGACTGCAGATGAATACAGTTCTGCTGGGAGGTGCTATTACCTGGTGTGGTTCAGCGTTTCATGAGCTTTATTCATGAATATGTGCATGGTGTATGCACGAATCACAATGATCACAATGACATAGCTAGATGTTCCTGAAGTGTAGAGTTTTCTTCACACATGGATAACGTTCCTCCCCTTTGTTATGAACCAGGTCAGTTTTCCTTCACTGAGTCAATTTTCTTCTCTTCTTTCGTTGTCATGTGACAGCAGAATAGTCTTAAATCCTGTAGGGTCTGACTACGTCTAAGTCCTTAATTCAACAAAACTTCAGTACTTCATTGTGATTTCCCAAATTTGGCCGACGCCTCTAGGTACTCAGATGTATACCTCCTTAAAAAGAGAAACATGCTGGAGATGCAGGATTGTGCATTATGGACTGTGGATCAGTTTAGGTTTTGATTTCCCTCTTTCATTAATTCCAACATCCAAGCAGTCCCAGGCATGAGGCCTGATTGATGAAATTAGAAGTAAATAATACACTTATTACACATCTTATTTATGATATGCCATTCTGCAAAATCTCAGTAGTGAAATTGAGTCATTAGTAGGGATTACATTACAGAAATAACTGCATTTGTATATATTATTTGGGGGGGGGGGGGGACGCATAAGTAAGATGTTGAAATTGGTGTAAAATCCCTTTCAATAGAGTCTGAATCTGTTCTTATTCATTTTTGTGTTCATTGCATGCTCGAGTAACATCAAAGCAGCCTCAGCTCGGGCTGGATGTGTCTGTTGTCTTGTTAAGAAACACCTCACTGGTTGGCAGTCCCAGTTTTAGAGGTCATTCGGGTGTGTTGGATTCTGTTCTACCTCAGCTATCTCTTAATTGCTTAATTGATGATGTTATATGGACAGGAAGTCGTTTCAGTTGCCGTTTCTGGTGAGGGTCGGTTGGTAAATATGGACTAATTATTAATTTACTTATGTATATTTATTAGCAAATATAAAAATGTGAATCGGAGAATGAGTGTTAGAGAATGTATGTAGAATGTAAACCCATATGATTTTCTTTTTCTCAGTCTTTTAAATAGTAGTGGAAATTGTCAGTGTTGGATGTGTGAGTCTAACTCAGCTCTGAAACTTCTACTGACACCTGCCTCATTATTAATGATTTTGCCTGATTCTGCTTTGATCATTTGAAGCTGATCACGGAAAGCCTGGGTGTGAAGCAGCTAAGTGAAAGCTGTGCGGCTCGATGTCAAACACTAATCATTACAGGTCTCAGCTATCGGATGCAGTGAAAATGCTTCCCAACAGCCATCTTAGATAGATTGCTGCACCACCTGCTTATTTCATTTTAAAGGCCTTGGACCAGAGATTATGCAAATTTGTTAACTGTGGTCCTCTAGACTCTGGAACCAATGTATATTCTATGTGTGCATATTTAAATACAACAATAAATACTTTCCAAAAAGCTTACTGTAAATCAGTGCTCACCAATATACCTTTATATATAATATGTGTAATATACTTTATAATCAGAATCACACGATTGACTATCCCCCCACCCCCATCGGTAATTTTGATCATCCACAGCCCGATCTGCAAACGTTACCGTGACGCCAGGGACCATCCCAGAAGACATTATTTTCAGACACAATGGATTCTGTTTCAGTTGGAATTTGGCCCTTGGAGTAAAAAATAGGTGGGGACCCCTGCTGTGAATAAGTTCAATTTTCAATTCAGTTTTATTTGTATAGCGCATTTTCACAACATTAAATTGTCTCAAAGCGCTTTACATCATCCCCGCCCAAAGCCCCCGTGAGCAAGCCAGAGGCGACAGTGGCGAGGAAAAACTCGCTAGAAGGAAGAGGAAACGGACTCAAAGGGGAGTCCATCCTCCAGGCCCCGGCAGAGGAAGTCAAATGAGCAAGATGGCAAAGTCCCAATTTTAACATTTAACATTTTCTGCTTCTGATGGCAGGACAAACGGGGAAGACGCCACGGGCAGAAGGGCGAGCAGGCCGGAAGGACGCCACAGGTAG
Source organism: Stomatorhinus walkeri (assembly GCA_026784285.1). Classification (NCBI taxonomy): domain Eukaryota; kingdom Metazoa; phylum Chordata; class Actinopteri; order Osteoglossiformes; family Mormyridae; genus Stomatorhinus; species Stomatorhinus walkeri. The sequence continues at coordinate 14,834,405 of JAODUD010000045.1, forward strand.
TGGAGATATCCCTAAAATTTCGCTAGCTAGAAAAAAAAGTTTAAAGTGAAAATTACACAGTTTGCTCCCTGTAATCAAAATCAGTACAAAATCATCAGTTGGAAACCACTTTGAAACATAGATACAAATTGGAAACCCGTACTAGATCATATGGGAATATAGGCCTATTGGTTGTGACGGACACGATCTGCAATTACGGGCACTACTTACGAATTATATGCCCTAATTACGATATACAATCACCAGTAATTTTAGGAACAAATATAACTAAATAACTGAGATTCCTAAGACAAACGTGTATAGTTCATTGTGTAAAAAGTGAAGCATGGCAAACGTATAAAATATTCAAATATAAGAAATGATCTAAGAGCTTTTTGGGGGTTTATTTGAAAAGAAATAATTATAGAAAACACGTGCCTGATAACATTTATATGACGCGATCACGGGTAAAATGATTTTTATTTATTTGCTTATTTTAAAACGGGGTCTTTCATTTTTAATGCAATTACATAAAAATTACCGAAAAATATCTCCTTCCTTAATATAGTTGCATACACTAGCTTTCATAAGTAATCAGTACATAGAGTGGTCATAGTCGGGAAAAGTGCATGCGGTTATTGTTTCAAACACACCAGTTTGGAGCTCAAAATCTTATTTGAAACCAAATAAAAATTCAGAAAAAAACTCCACACATAATGGGTGAATACAATGTTTACACCACCTTCTGACAGATGGCCAGACGTGCTCTGAACCGGCCCCCATCATGTTCTATTCCTAACTTTATCGTTTTGTACGTTTTTTGTACTTATCAAATAGTTCGACAGTTTATGGGTGGATAAACTGCCGTGCAATAATTCAGTAACGGGTTTACAGGACAACCCAACAAATCCCGGTCCCTGTTCTGGAACGATGGGGATGATGATGCTGATGATGATTGGATGTGGGGTGCGCTTCGATTGGCTGTGGAGTTTTAAGTCCCGCCCTAGTGTGGTGACGTGCCTCCGCTCTTCCTCCAGTCTCATTGTCGGCTGCTGAACTGGGGCTGGAACTGGACGCCTTGCGGTGGTTCCTGCGCAGGGGGACCGAGAAAAGCATATGATTCGGTAAGTATCCCCTGAACACGCGTCATTTCGGCTGACCATCAAACGAAATATATGACACCATTGTCTTTTTTCAATGAAAAGGTAAGTTTGATTACCAAGTTAGGTTTTATATGGCTACATCGGGGTACGTTAGGCAATTCATCCATATGAACATTGTTTTAAACTAGTGAAAAAACTGAGAACAATGTTCGCTCACTAACTAGTCAGCTGATGTTCCTGCGCTTCAGCATGATGCGATCGCCACTAGCAGCCAGGGAGTCGGATGCTAACCAGCCAGCTAACGGTATTGCGATAAGTCCGCTTCACCCACAGCCGCAGCAGTCGGCTTCCTTAGCCAAGAGTCGAGCTGCTAATGGCGAGTGAAACGGATCGCACTTCCGACACCCCCACCCGTCCCCAAAAGTGGTAATACAGGCAGTCGGACCGGGAAGTGGTCCCAGATTTTGGGGGGAGGGGGCCCGGGATGAAGGGTGACACGTGACTGTTTTGCTGCTCGGATCGGGACACTGGTCCCAACTGGTTCCGCTAAGCAGCTTCGTGTAGAGCTCCGGTAAACACGGGCTTCACCAAAACTGCACACCGCATTCGTGCTGAAGTACAAAATACAGATGCAGTCATTTCTAAGCGCCATAACAACTTACAAGCGTCACTCCAGGAGGGCTGCGAGAGGAGGCCCTCTATATGAATCCAGCTCGTTATAAAATTGTTTGCAGACTGATGTTAAGGCAAACTGATTGGTGTGACTCAGACCAGTTCATCAGGCTGTTTATACGACCTGTGGTGTGATTATTATTTCATGATGTTATATTAGACACTCTTTCTGTTTTCCAGGGCATAGATCCAAGTAAGGGCTAGTATACCATCAGGCGGTGAATGAGTCTCAGACTCCTGGGGAACTTGAAACGCTAACGCTCACGCCTCCTGCCGGTGGAGCTGTGGGAGGCACGGGCAGGCATCCAGTCCCCAGCGACAGCACCGGCGCTCAGTGGCATGCCCAGGCCTGCGCCGAGGGGGGCTTGAGAAGCGACGGACGAAGGCTTGGTTCCGGAGGAGCGGACGCGGACGGCCGAACGATGCCACTGGGTCTGGGTCGGAGGAAGAAGGCACCGTCGCTCGTGGAGAACGAGGAGGCGGAGCCGATTCGGGCGGGCCTTGATGTGGCAGGGCTGGACGGCGTGGGGGCCGGCGGTGCCCGGGAGGGGGCCTCCCTGGGGACGGTCACCCCAGGCCTCCCGCCGCCTCCCGCCAGCCTCCGGCCACGGCTGGTCTTCCACACGCAGCTGGCTCACGGGAGTCCAACCGGGCGAATCGAAGGCTTCAGCAACGTGCGGGAGCTCTACGCCAAGATTGGAGAAGCCTTTGGGATCCCGCCGGCCGATGTGGGTGGTGCAGGAAGCCAGTAATATCTCCATAATGACGGGGGGAAGTAAATCCAATAAGCTGTGGGCAAATTTCAGATTGCAGGCTTGTTTTTAGTAGGAAATATCACCAAGTAGGTGACTCTTGTGGACCACCTGATCATGTATTATTCTGTATAAATAATGTAGTGATGTATTACCTCACAATTGGGGCAACTCGGTTGTGAAAGGTGCTATATAAAAATAAATTGAATTTCAGTTGTACACCCCCTTGTTCCAGGTAATGTTCTGCACACTGAACACCCACAAAGTAGACATGGAGAAGCTGCTCGGTGGCCAAATCGGGCTGGAGGACTTCATCTTCGCCCATGTGAAGGGCCAGAGGAAGGAGGTGGATGTGTTTAAGGGCGAGGACGCCCTGGGGCTCACCATCACGGACAACGGGGCAGGATATGCCTTCATCAAGGTGGGTGGGGAGGAAATGAGTAAATATCCCTTCCCATTGGCCGCAGAATATGTCATTTTATTGTAATTAGTAATTGACAACAAGTTATCTTATCTGCTATTAGATACTGTTCGGTTACTAATTAGTTGACGTAAAACTTAAAGGGCTGAATTTTCAGGAACAAGGCTGACTGGCTTTCAGAGTGGGGGGGAGGGGGGGCATCTTTGCTAACGTGCTTTTTTTTTATAAAATAAAAAAAACCCCTGCGTATTTCAGAGAATTAGAGAAGGAAGCATCGTTCACCAAATGCAGCTCGTCAACGTCGGGGACATGATCGAATCCATCAACGGGAAGAGTTTGATCGGCTGCCGACACTACGAAGTCGCCAAGATGCTGAAGGACCTGCCCAGGGGGCGGAACTTCTGCCTCAAACTGGTGGAGCCCCTGAAGGCCTTTGGTGGGTCGAGGTGGCTGTAATGAGTCGCGGCGAATCAGTTTGACCTTACAGGGAATTGTGAATTTATGTCACCCGCTAATTTTTATTACAAATGGCTATGTTGACAGTAAGAGGGGAGTTTTAAAATTTGTTTTATGTTTACAGATATGATCAGCCAGAGATCTGGGGGTGCTCGAGCTGGATCTGGGGGGGGGCACTTGGGAACGGGGCGAGGGACGCTGCGTCTGAGGTCGAAAGGGCCCGCTACTGTGGAGGAATTGGTACGTTTGCTGGTGCAGAAAACTCTCCGTCACCCCTACCTGCTCCGTCTACCTGGTCGAAGAGGGCAGTCAACAGAGTATATGGTGTCTGGGAAAACAATAGCCCGTCCCGCCCCTGCCTGGCAGGGGTTTGAGTGTAACCTCTCTCTGTCTCTTTCACCTCACTGTTGCTCAGCCATCTGCTTTTGAAGAGAAGGCCATTGAGAAGGTTGACGACCTCCTGGAGAGCTATATGGGAATCAGAGACAGCGAGCTGGGTAGGGGAGCCGCTCGCGTTACGCCGCGCACGCCCGTGTGTGTGTGTGTGTGTGTGTGTGAGGGTGCAGTCGTCACGGTTGCTCATCCATGCGTGTCTGTGACGCACAGCGGCCACCATGGTGGAAGTGGGCAAGGACAAACGTAACCCCGACGAGTTCGCTGAGGCCCTGGACGAGACCCTGGGCGACTTCGCCTTCCCCGATGAGTTCGTGTTCGACGTCTGGGGGGCCATCGGCGACGCCAAGGTGGGCCGGCTGTAACCACGGAGACCGGTGGTGACGTCCCGGAGTGTTTCCCGACCCATCGACTCAACGAACGAGCATCACGCCTTCGCTTTGTTTTCCGAACAGGGAGCTTCATGTAGGACGTTGTGGGGCCGTCGCCCAGGCTACTTTGCCCTTTAACCTTTGACCTTTTGCCCTACGTGCCATTTTCCTGTGGCATTGGTTAGAGAAATGAGGGACTGAGTCTGCTGTTCTTGGACCACAGAGGATTTCCGTTCCTTTACCCATACACACTACAAGCTTTGGGTTAGTCTTAATTTAAAAGCAATGTGGTTTACTGTAACCCAGGACACACTGTTACCGACCCTGACTGAGACCTCATTACACACATAAGCCTAATTTTAACCTTCTTTCGAGTAAGGCTTTCCTTTTTGCCGTTTTTTTTTTATTATATATTTTTTAAAAATCTGAAATGAAGGAGGGAGACTTTCCCCCACATGAACTTGGCCAAACGGGGGTATTCGCCTATACTGTCAGCAGTGTTTTTTTTTTTTTTTTTTTTTTTTTTGTTCCGTCCTTTTACCCATACAGAAGCACTGCTCGTTAACCGAAAACCTTGGTGTCGCAATAGTATTTGTGGGCCTGGTGACTGACTTTCCCTGTGCTGCCTGTAGGGGGCTCAGTGTTCAGCACCGCGGCCACTCGTCTCTAGGGTTGGGGGTTCGAACCCCGTCCCTGTCTTTGACCTTGTGTAGCTGGCATTCTCCCTGTATTGAGGTTAGATGAGTTTCTGTCCCGCTGTGTGGGTGTCCCCTGGCCTGTGTCCCTTGCATCATGGAATGGACACCGATTCACTATTACCCTGTTCTGGAGATGTGGTATGCAACATAGGGAGATGTACTACAGTATAAATACTATAGCATATTTCAGCTTTTGTATGAATAGCACCCGACCACTGGAAAACATGTACTATAACTCTGCACATAAGAAGCTGAACATGGAGTGAACTGTGGTCATGTGACGCAGGAACTGATTGATCACATGGTGAAGTCCTGTGACAAGTCATGCGATGAAGGATTTGAAGTTGCCAAAATAACTACATAAATAATAAATTTCCTAGTGCTGATGCATGCTTGTATATTTTTATATATAAATGATGTAGGAAATGTATGAAGGTAAGGATGTGGCAGCATGTGAAGCTTTTTAAATCAAAGAAATAAAATGAGGGGAATTGAGAGTTTAAACCCCACAGTGGGTGGAGTTACAGTGCTGTGTCAGTCACTGACTGGTTTGATCCGCTACATACTGGTGCTATTTAGGGTGCAGCCAGGCAGTAAATGACACCATGTGACAATCACACTCGCTGTGCATTTTCAAAACCTCAGTTTCCCCCATCGATCTAGGATTAGATAGGAACAGTGCATTCAAAAGCAGATATACTGATAAAATGATACGAGACTTGGATTTCAGTAGTGGACACATGGGAGCATTTATATAGTAATAATGTAAAGGTTTGATGCTTCAGTTCAGAAAAATTGAAATTTTTGAAAAAGTCTTTGGGTAAGTGATCCTGGACCACTGGATAGATGACACAGATTTTTTTTTCTTTTAACTAGTGGGGGTGGTTGGAACAATCCAGAGGGGTTCTGATGGTTTAATTTTTTTCTCTGACAAGCATAAAGGGCGTGAGTGCTGTTGACAGTGCACTTCTGAGCCCTTCGGAAGGAAAATCATGCTCTAAGGACCATCTGTCACCATGGGAACACTGTCTGACATTTGACAATTCGTCCCAGCCTGCACCTACTTTTGTAACGACTAATCCGTGTTTTGTGTGCCCCATGTGAGAAAGCCTAGTCATATTCTGCAGTTTATTGTTATATATGCTTTTGTAGTGGTATGTTTTAAGAGAATTTCACACTAACGCTGTTTAACAGTATTATTACTGAATCGCTATGTGGAAGAGGACTGATTAAATGTTACTAAACTCACACTGAAAAAAGTCACCTGCTGTTTTCTGTGACATGAACATTCTTAATAATAATAAGTGTCATATTTACAGTGTAAATTCATGTTGTATTTCATTTTCTTCTCCCCTTGGGGGGTGGGTTGGGGGGGGGGGGCAGAGCTGCGTCACAGTGATCATTAGCGCGGGTCAATAGAGTCTGTTGTAGAAACACACTCGATGGTTATGGGCACAGCCAGCATAACCTTTGACGGCTTTTACAAAGAATTCTGTGTGATAAGTACAGCTTCCCTGCGTGAAAGTGCAGCAGTGCATGACATTTATACATGAGAAACATCACCAAAGAACCATAAAGTGCCTAATAAATGCTCCCCAGCTTTGTGAAATAAAGTCATTGCATACACAGAAAACCATATAGCACCTAATAAGTGCTCCATGCCCTTAAATATAAACATAGCGTACATAGCATGTAGAGGGTGTGTGGGTGAAGGTGAGCATGAGGGGGGGGGGGGGGGTTGAAAAAAAA
>JAODUD010000045.1:14868105-14880023 GCA_026784285.1 Stomatorhinus walkeri
ACCTACAGTGAGGGACACAAAGTGCCTACTATTGACAGTTGGGACTGAGGGACAGGAAGTGCCTACATGATTGACAGCTGGGATTGAGGGACAGGAAATACCCCATGATTGACAGCTGGAACTGAGGGACAGGAAGTGCCTACATGATTGACAGCGGGGATTGAGGGACAGGAAATACCCCATGATTGACAGCTGGAACTGAGGGACAGGAAGTGCCTACATGATTGACAGCGGGGATTGAGGGACAGGAAATACTCCATGATTGACAGCTGGAACTGAGGGACAGGAAGTGCCTACATGATTGACAGCGGGGATTGAGGGACAGGAAGTGCCTACATGATTGACAGCGGGGATCGTGGGACAGGAAGTGCCTACATGATTGACAGCGGGGATCGTGGGACAGGAAGTGCCTACATGATTGACAGCGGGGATCGTGGGACAGGAAGTGCCTACATGATTGACAGCTGGGATTGAGGGACAGGAAGAACCACATGACTGACAGCTGGAACTGGGGAACAGCAAGTGCCTACCTGATTGTACTGGATTGGGTATTACTGGCATACATGATTGACAGTTAGTGTGTGTGAGTACCTCTGACACAGGCAGTGTCCGTGCTTCAGTCCGGTAGATGCCTATGGGGATTTCTCCGGTAGATGAGCACAGCTTCTGGTAGAGCCGGCCATAAGTGCGGATCCACAGATCTTCCTCCGTGATCTTCATCTGTCAGACACAACCGGCTGAACCTCCTTCTCTTCATCAGCAGCATCATCCTCACTAGTCACCCTCCCTGTCAGCCATGTCACGTCCAGGCTGCCATCACCCTTCTTACATCATCGCTGACCCTTCTTACATCATCGCTGACCCTTCTTACATCATCGCTGACCCTTCTTACACCATCACTGACCCTTCTTACATCATCACTGACCCTTCTTACATCATCACTGACCCTTCTTACACCATCACTGACCCTTCTTACATCATCACTGACCCTTCATACATCATCACTGACCCTTCTTACACCATCACTGACCCTTCCTTTCAAGTCAACATCACTGGCAGCTTTGCTACTGCTGCATGTCCACCTCGGTGAGCGTAGGGATCATATGACATATGATGAGCACATTTTCAAATATCACTCAGTCCATTTTTTATTGTTGCAATGCTGGAAGTTAAAACTCACTCAGTCCTCGTGTAATCTAAGACAGAAATTTTGTTAAATTTCTTGAAAACATGCCCCGTGGCCTATAGTGAGGATTGGAAATTTGATGTATGTGTATATTCCTATGCAACGGACATCTATAGAGTATGTGTGTTCCTCAGGAAGGCGTTTGATCATCTTGGTTTGTGTTTCCCTGAATGACGCAGGAAGGATATTATTAGGATGCATGTTGAAGCGAGGGTACAAGCCAGATGGATCATACTCACAGCACACAGGAACCCAGAACCCGGAGTAGAATCCAGCCCCAGAAACAGCCTGGTGATGGAGATCATGTAGTCCTTCACAAAGGACTGGGGCAAACAAGCAGGAACAGACAGGCCAACTGAGGCAACAGGCCCAGAAACAGAATTTAAAATGCTAACTGCACTTAAGTGGTGCAATACTGCTTATACTCAGCAGGATACTATACAATTGTTTTAGTATACTTAATCACATAGAGTGCAAATAAAATTGCATACTGGTATGTAGTAATGTAGAAAATACAGTAATGTAGAAAATACAGTATGCTACATGGTATGTAGTAGGCGAAATATAGCATGCTATATGGTATGTAGTAGGCGAAATATAGTATGCTACATGAAAAGTATGTCCGAATCCTCAGTATGGATGAAATAGTAGAGGACCGGTACCCGGATAACGTACTATATTCTGCGTAATTTAGAAATGTGCAACCGATGGACGCTACACTATATCACAAGGACACTTGAGCTGCAGTCAGAGATGAAGACAGCACAGAAACTTTTTGTCAAGCCAGTTGATGAGGTGCCGTCTCTGTACAAATTTAATTACAAAACAACACCCTGTTACATAAGTTGACTCCAATATGATTTTTTTTGTTGATAGTTTTTAAGTTCTTAACTTTTGGGGGTCAAGCTTTATCAAGCCAGGTCACAATATGCAAGCTGGAGACCGAATCCATGTATACTGCTCTCATGCATTAAAGGTCGTAGTAGGCTTCATTGATTTTCTACTGTGTAAATATGAAATTTCGGACACACCCATAAACCCACATCTGAAGAAGGTATCAGGTCCCAGAATGCACTGAGAGAGAGGTCAAGGGTCAGATTTACCTGGTACAGTAACGTATCCAGCATGCTGACGCTGAAGACCTTCCCTGCAGCAAAGGGCAGGCGGAACATGAAAACCAGGTTGGAGCCTTTTTCCCTCTCCTTCTGCGGGTGGGGGCGGGAGGGGGGGGGGGCAGAAGAAGAACGGAAGATCATCACCGTCATGAAGGAGTTCCCTTTCCCACATAGAAACCAAGGGTTCAGTCACACACGGAACAGCCAGGGCAGGCACATATGACGCAATTTAATCAGTCTTCGCAAATCTTTCTGCCTGAGATGCGCATCATTCTGCAAGGAAGCTTCCACGCCAGGCGTTTATCACCATGTAAAGGTCGTTAAAGAGCAGAGCAGACCTGGAATGATCCAGAACATTCTGTGTAATGTGTGGATGAAGCCACTGGAGAGAGAGAAGAGTGAGCCTTTGGACAGAAGACTTAGCTTAACGTTTTGTTTACAGGCATCACCATCTACCTTTTATCACATCTCCTTTAAAATTAAGCTATCCATTCTGTGGGTTGCCCCATATCCAGCCCTGGTTAATATTAACTCGTACTGAAGTAGGCACTCCTATTACTTACATTTTATTTACTTAGCACAATGAGAAAGCAAAGTTATAGAGTCCCTGGAGCGATTAGGTTTAAGGGCTTTGCTCAAGGGCCCTGCAAGAAAATCACTCATCTGACAAATGGATTTGAACCAACAGTCTTCTGATCAAGGGAACAGCAGATAAAGGCACTGCGCCTCTCTCCTCACACAGCACTCACCTTCTCCAGCCGGGACAGTGTTAGAGAGTAGTGGTCCTTCACCCTGAACTGCATGAAGCGCATATTGGCAGGGTGGCTGAGCTCCGTGATGATGCTGAGTGCTGGGAACAGCCTGGAGATGCAGGTGGAGAGGGTGCAGACGGCCCATGTACATTGAAGGTCAGAAAAGCACATTAAAACTGGAGTATTATATTTTTATAGTATGTGTTATCAGTCAACTGACTTCAGGGTGGTTCCCATTGGATAAGCAAGTTATGATTGACAGGGTACAATAGTCCTGCCCACCAATGGCGGGGAAGCCCTACCTCTCCCATCACTAACCCTAGATGCATATTGACAAAATACACCCTTTATGTCACAATGCACTTATAGAATGAGGATAAAACAAGTCACTTTCCGCTGACATAAATTTAGTCAAAAAAATTTAAAACTTAAACAGTAGAAACATTAGAAAGACAAAGAGAAACACAGCAGACTCTCAGAAGGTTCACAGGAAGCGTGCTCACAGCTGGCAGGAAGCTCACCTGAAGAGAGTCTGGACGTTGACGATGGTCTTGGCGTCGGCCATGTAATCCTCCTCCGCGATCATGGAGCTCTCCTTGTCTACCACCACCATGGTGTCGGCGAAAGTGACGCCACAGCGGAGCAGGCTGTCCAGGCTGGGGACACAGGAGCCAAAGGACACGTCACAATAATGGCAGGGATGCAGCTCACTGCGGGCTGTAGATGTGTCGCGACGCGAAAGTGGACCGTGCCTTTTTCAGGGGCTCATGGGGTGTGTGGTTTATAAAAAATTCACCACCGGCTCCCCCCAGTCGGAAAATTTCAAATTTTATATTACAGAATATAAGCATATTTTTCATATCTTTCTTTCTCTGCCATTTTTCTCAGAAAACTTTGGGTCGTGACTTAATGACCAAAGGAAACATGAGGCTCCTGAGGTTAAAATTAGTGGAAAAAGTGGCTTTTCAATCTCAGACGCCTTCTCTGCCGAGACAGGAGGCAAAGTTAGCCCAGCCCTGGGAAAACACGAGCTGAGATGGAGAAAGGAAAGGCGAAGGATGCGAGAAGCAGCCAGGCGCAGGACTGTGTCCAGCCTGCCAACAGGAACGAGACAAACGGTCCCTTTGGCAGGAAAATGCGATTAGCGCGGGGACAGCTGCAGCGGCAAACACAGCTGGAGAGTCACCAAGCGCAGAGAGCGGTACGTCATGTGTTGCTGTTCCTCGTCGATATTAAACAAAACGAGCGTGAATGATATGAAATAACTACCAGCAGCTGTGGTTCCCTATGAAATGGGAAACATCAGCAAGAGAGGACACCATTAGATGAAACCTGATGCCAGTAATATTAGCAAGTTTTCTTTTTTTTGTCCCTGCAATATGATTTTGACAATTTTCATTATTACTGTAATGAATATCATTACATTATGTGTAACAGGACGCCACAAACGAGATGTGCTAAATTTAGCCCCCACGGATACGGCTCGCTGTGGCGGAGGGGGGGGGGGTGACCCCCACGGACTCTTACTTGTCGATGGATCCCACGGAGTAGAATACCATGGGGAACCAGCAGATAGCCTCCAAGAAGTCAGCTTCGGGTCTGGGGCGGGGGGGAGGGATAAGATATGAAATACCACGGCGGCTGAAAGTGGCCTCAAACGCTACTGGCAGCTTGATAGATCCTCAGTTATCCACAGAAGCTACCGGAAACATAGTTCGTGCCCAATAATGAATCCCCTTCATTCAATTAAGCCGTCTCAACTCGATAACACTTTTCCCGGAACGACGCTGCTATTTGCAGCTACCTTTCTAGGATTCGGTATGGTGACTCACGGGCTCTCCAGGAGCAGCACGATGGGGTTGAGCTCCTTCTTGGGCCGGTAGTATGCCCGCAGAGGCACGATGAAGTTGTAGAGCCCATTTCCCGCCCTCTCGGCCGACACGATGATCAGCTTGTTCCTGAAGCCGTACGCGCGGGCATCCTCGTAGGGCACGTGGTGGCAGGCCTAAGGGGGAGGGCAAAAGGGGCAAAATAAGAAAGCCATTGGACAAGCGAGGTATCAATCATTCGAGGAGAGGCAGGGATTGGCCAGGGAAGCATGGACGTAATTGGGATGAGGAGCATAGGATTATGGGAGACAAACCAGCAAGAGGTCATACGATAAGGGTGCGGGGGGGTGCAGATTCTCACCTTGTCCAGCCGGAGACAGCAGAAGGACACCTTCTCCTGGAGGAGATGGCAGAGGGTGGGGGAGCTGCCAATGTAGGGCGAGTTCAGGGGGTACCCCTTCACCCACCTGGCAGGCGTAGGGATACATGGTCAGCCGCAGAGCTCCGTCTCAAGAGGGGGGTAGTTCAGGCCCAGAGAGTAAAATTCCAAACCAAAATTTTGTTTCAACCAACCAGTTGAGACACTTGAATGATAATCTACTCAACTTTTACTCTTTGGACCCACACTCCCTCCCCTGTCTAAAACTAATACACAAATACTGCTCTGGAAAAAAATTAAGAGACCATTATGGGTGAATAATTTGTACCTTGTGAAGAAACGGGAGTACCTGGAGGAAACGAATGTAAACTCAACCCCAGAGGCAACAGCGCCACCCGGTGGTGTCCTTTCACAGCACATGTTCTCATATTCACTCACTTCGCACATAACCACAGTGCCCTCTAGCTGGTACTCACTCGCACTGCCCTCCCCACCAAGGACTGGCAGAGTCGCCGGCCTTCCCGCCCTCCTCGCCATCCTCCCCTGTTTCGTCCTCCGATTGGTCCCCCAGCAGGTCAAAGGTGGGGCCGTTGACTTCCCCCAGGTCCAGGACGGGGGCGATGCTGTGTCGCCTTGGTGGGGCGGAGTTCGCCGATAGGGGGAGACTCAGGGTGTTTCCCTTCTCCGTGCTGGAGTCACAGCCCCTCTCGGCCACACCCCCGCTCTCTGGGCCCGCCGAACCCTTGGTCCCGCCCCCGGCCCCGTCGCTGCTATCGCTGGAGTCCTGCAGGTCGATGGCGACTGTACCTATAAGAGTGCGAGCATGTTAGACAGTGTGTAACCGCAGCCGCTCGTCGAGGGGCGTCGGTGATGTCACCGACCCATGCTGGCGATGATGCTGTGAACGGGCAGGCGTGTCAACCCGTGGTATATGGTGTGAGGGGCCCCTGGAGTGTCCCTTCCAGGGCCCTGCAGAGACTCGCGCTGCCCCCGCACAAACGCCGAGTTCTCCTCCTTGGATATGTTGATATAGAAGCAGGTGTCGGAGGCGGCCATGATGTGACAGGGGCCGGGATTCAACAGGATGTTGGCTGTGTCCAGGCGGCGCACGCCTATCAGACACACCCCATACCTACAGCACACAGAATGGATGGTCACTCAGGGGCTAGTCTCCAGCGTCCTGAAGCTTCTACAATGCAACACATGTAAACTGGAAGAATTTCTTCCTCTGAGAATAATCCATAAAATGAGAGTAACAGTCAAAATGCTGCACATGAAAAACATTCACTAAAGACCAGCAGAAGAATATTAACCGAATTTACAGAGAACAGTAATTGAAGAAGTTTACACAAACACAAAAGAGAGTGTTCATTTCTACATAGGCAGTGCGTGTGTCTACAGGTCTATGCAGAAGGCCGGCCTCACTTCTTGTGCACATGGAAGGACGTAAAGGTGAAGCTCTTTCCCTGGTAATCCCCAAAAAACTTGCTCTCCTCCAGGCGGATGTGGTGGACCTCATTGGCCGAGCAGCGCCTGTAGGTGCGCTGCCATTGGTCAGCGGAGCCGGCCACGCCCTCCCTGGCACGCCCGATGACAAATTGGTAACGGGAGAGAAAATGTCAAGAGAAAATGTCAATTTCCTGTGGCATCTCTGGAGTCGACGATTAGTGGCTCGTGTTCGTGGTAACCTTTTAAAACCATCTGTCATCTTTTTCAGAATGTGATCAGTAATAAAACATCAGGCCAGAATTTTATGGAAAACACCAGTACTGCTCGTGTGAAAGCCCAGGATCCCTAGTGGGAGAATGGGCCGGGCCTTGCGCTCCGGACAGTTACCACTGGAAAGCAGTGAGCACATGGCGACTGTGGGCCAATGCTCCACCTTAAGTTGGAAATAGAAATCCTTAGAAAAGCTGGGGCCTCTCATTCTCCATGATAAAGGAGAAAACAGACGACTGGTGAGGAACAGAAGGGGCATTAAATGATGAGACAGTCGCCACACGTCGGCTATCTGGGTCAGCTTCGTTATCGCGGCTCTTAGACATGTGATGTGACACACTAATGAGCTCCGTCGCCTCAAAATGTAGTGGTCTTGACACATACTCAAGCTTCTACCAAACCAGGCGTTCCACTAAACTCCCAACCACAACGGGCAATCAGTTACCAGTTTGATTTTCTTGGCCCCAGAAAAGCCTGGGATTTAAATTCACATTCACATATATTTTATTTATTTAGTAGATGCCTTTTTTCCACAGGAACATACAACTGAGGCATGTAGCACTTTACAAATTTGTCAAGGAATCAGCTAGTCACAGGGACGACTAGGTGGAGCGTCCAGGGAATGTCCAGATACAAGTGTAAGCAGTATTTGAGCAGGAGCTGCAAAATATCTTCTAAACGAAGCAAGGCGCCAATATGACTACTACATATTCAATCAGCAGAAAGTGTAATATTAGGCGCATTTAGAAAACATGGATTGGTATAAGCTAGAAGAGAGGATCCTGGGACAGATGAATCTTGAGGCATTTCTTGAAGGTGAAGAGGAAATCTGAAGATTGATTTGCAGGCTGGACGCCCATCAGATACTTAGCGTGACTCCGCTCTGCAAAGGCACCAACTCACCTGCTGAGGGGTTGGAAGGTACCTGCATTCTGCCTCCAAGCCTCTGGGGGCACTGTTCTGGGAAGAGAGCAGGTAAAATGTTGAGTTTTTTTTTTTTCCCTTTTCACTATGATGTGAGTCCTGATGATGTGTGTGCATATGTACTCACTGTCCTCTCGAGGAGTGGATCAGGAGGGTGATGAGGGTTGAGGTGGCGGGACAGACACAGTTGAGGGCCAACATGGCGTACTTGAACTCCTCCTCGCAGACCACATGATCTGCAGATGCAAACAGAGACCTCAAGAGTGAGATGTGCACACGCATGCTAACACGGATAATGTCACATTGTGGTAGAGGCACACCAAAACTGCGTTTACATTCCCTGTGTTGTGTACTGCGGATACTGACATGCGATAGCATTTAGCTAACCAGAAATGCACAACCTGGGATCTGTATCACGAAGCAGGATTTCTAGCTTAGCTGAACAACTTGTCAGATTTAAGGGAGTCTGGGCTCAATATAAGTGAATCAAGATAAGGTCCATTTAAAATAGGGCACCTTAAATCCGACAAGTTATCCACTAAGCAAGAAATCTGACTTTGTGATACAGCCCCCTGGATCCCATCTCTTTATCAGTTGTTGACAGTTGTGTGGATGTCAGTTAGTCTGTAGTGCTACGGTCACATTACTCAAAGGTATATTTGTGAACCAATTATTGCTGTTTTTTAATAAAAGTATGCTAGATAGTCTATATTAGTATTCCATTCTCATGCTAATGTTGTTAGCATCAAGTGTTCGCTTTGTGTAGTTATTTAATCACCCAGTCTCTTAGAATTACAATGGGTAGCACACAAGAAAGACACAAACATTAAAAACAGACTAATTTATGAGTCAAGTGTTACATTTGTCATCTTCACAGTGCTGTCTGTCAGTCAAGCAGCCACCCTTTCAGACTGTAATCAAACGGCACATGACCATTCCAGGCTAGTGAGGCAGTATCACACGGTTACATAACATGCATCTGACATTTACACAGCTGCAAAACACAGGCAGCGAGCGACAGCAGCGAGGCACTGAAAAAAAATGCTACCCGGCCTGGCCGAGTTGAGACGGCTTAGGGGGACACGGGCTAACTCGTGCTCATCCCTGATTGGTCCAAATGAAATGATGCTCAGTCTTCACAGGAAATTAACGTAGATGGAAATCAGACGTACTCCGATAATGGCCGGTAAACTAGAGATCCAATTTCTGACAAGGCCGAAGAGATGAAAGTTTCATACGGACAGCCGGACAACACAGACCCACACCTTCTAGAAGCATCTTCACCTGGAGGGAAAATGCTCGCCATATGTACTCAGGTGACAATCTCCTCTGCCGATTTTCTAATCAGCCGGACAGTCTTAGCACTTTCCCAATGACTAACATGCTCAGAGGCCTGCAGGTGCGTTGTTGGGTGTTCAGGAAATAGCTGTTGCGTGTTTTTGTGGTCTAGCCATGGTACAAATAACGAAGGAGACCTCTCAAACCACAGAGCACCCTGGGAGGAGGTGGGGCCGGGGACTCGCACGGGAGCTTGAGGTCGTCCCCAAGACTGCTTCAGCTTCCCCTGACGGCTACTAAGACAAGATGTATGAGTGCTCTGATAGGACCCACCCCGCTATTTTTAGGTTGGGCCAATTGGCCTTCACCTCTTGCGTCTGCCACATGCGCACCCCTATTAGACAGAGAGGGAGGGTGAGGCGCAGAGAGGGGGGAGCAGAGTAACGGCACGGTCTGCGCTGTGTTTTTCCAGGATGTCAGTGGGTACATCGAGTTGCCGATGCTGACAGGAAACGTTTCAGGGGCTTGGTGAAAGGATGCTGATAATGATGTCATTGATCGAGCAAGAAGATGATCAACAGATCCTTAATCTGCTTGCTGCCGACGCACACGCCCGCACACAGGAGGGCTTCATTACGGCCCGCGAGGAAAACACATCTGTTCATTACCAGCGGCAGTATGTAGTCCGTATGGCGGCTACACCGCCTGATTTATATCGTTTTCATTTCAAGTTTCCAGGCTTTCGACAGACTGATGTGGTCCACGATCATCTTACACCCAGCTAATCGCAATGCCTCCAGCGATTGGCCCAGTGCTGCCAAGACAAATTCCAAGTACATGCAGGTGCACCTGGCTAATAAAGTGGATTCTGAAGCTTATTCTGTCAGGGGCAGTCTCCTTTTAGCCAATGAGATCTTGTCACCCACAGCTGGGCCTGCGTCGCCTTTGGTGGAGCAGCATGCCAGTCAGGAGAGGCAGGCAAGGACATGGTACCAGCCTGGGCAGAAACTTTGTCAAGGACGGTGAACGGAAAGACACAAGAAGAAGAGGGGATTGAAGAGGAACGAAATGGGAATGACGGTGGCGGGGGGGTGAGCAGAGGCGGTACAGCAATGAAAACGAAAGATGGCCGACGTGGGCTTAGAAAACATGAGAAAGAGGTCTCAGGCTGTGTGTGGAGGGGTGTCAGGGTCTGCCAATGTTTCTGGGGGCTAGAGATGACCACTCATGTGACTCAGGCACAGGTGACGGTGACTGAAGGGAATGTGTTGGTCACATGACCCAGACTCTGTCTTGGACCTGCCGGTCTCACTGGTCACACTGGTGAACAGAATCTCATCCCTGCCTGGTGAGAAACTGTTGGCCAGTTAGTCCTGCAGGCCTGGGGACTAGGAATGAGCATCTTCGAGCCTCCTGGGAGTCCTTGAGTTTAATTTCTGTTATTCATACTTGCATAGACGATCCTGGCAACAAAACAGGAGAGAGAGGACTGGGGTGGACGCGTGCAAACGCTTACATTACTCAACTCATTGTCACATCAAAGCCACAATTTCAGTCCCCCGCCGCCCGCCCCCCCAAAGCGGGGCATGTTAGCCAAGATAATTAGGCCTCACCCCCTCCCAAACTAAGCACATAATTTCTTTCCTCCACGAGATGATGGGGGCGTGTTGTGTGAGCATGCCGTCGTGTGATCTCTCTGGTGAGGATTAATTACACCGCCCTCGTTAGCCAAGCGGCACTAATTAAAGCACGCGAGCAGCTTTTGTACGAGCGAGTGTCTATTGACACCGTCCCGTTCACTGGGCAATGGTGATGGGTAACAGAGTGGAAAACCGTTAAGCTGGGGAGGAGGGGGAGATCCCAGACTGTATACTGGGAACCCCGCCAGCACCAGTTAGGCCTAGACCAGAGCAGCAAACCACACAAGTGTACATAAATGTCATAACCAATGAACCATTTAGTTACCCTTGTTTATGAGACAGACAGATAGATAGATCAATCTAAGAGAGTGCCCCCTGGAGGCCATGGGCAGTCATTCATGATATTCTGCAGTTTCACGGCCATCCTCTTCCCTGCGAGTGTCTGCAGAGGGTCCAGAGTCCAACCAAAGCCTTTCAAATTTATTCCCAAGGCATTCATTATTGGCTTGTATTGTTTTTGTAGTAGTGACTAGCATTATTCACTTTAAATACCGGGCTAGCTGCCTTTTATGTTTTTTGACTGTGAAACACCCCACGCTGGATAATTTGCCACATATAAACCCCCCCTCCCCCACACACACGTGGACCGTGCCCAAACACACTGCTCATCCCAGGTGAATTCCGGAGCAGTTCCGCAAGCAGCTTCCCGGCCTTTCGGAAATGCCACAGCCAAACAGGAAATAAGCAGAGAGGGGGGGGGGTGAATACGCATCCTGCCTTTCATCCCAGTCTGGGGTGGAATTCATGGCAGACGGGACCGCTGGTTTCTCCCACTGATGACCCGCTGGCAGCGTCACCAAAGCCTGACCATCAGATGGACGGATAACGGTGGGATCTGAAAGCGGGGGGTGGGGTGGGGGTCATTTGAGCAGCCCTGTGGTGATGGCACTGCCTCCTCGGTGGGAAGGAAGGGGCCCCCGTCAAGGCAGGCGGCAAGGAGAGCAGGTGTGTCCGGCAGGGTGAGTGCCAATCCCAGCCCGCCCCTCCCTCAATCACATGAGGGGTCCTCTGAGGGGAGATTCATCACGGAAACCCC
>JAODUD010000045.1:14960943-14972191 GCA_026784285.1 Stomatorhinus walkeri
CATTTTGGCCACTTGCACTCGCGATCTCGTTCTTTCGGTCACTATGCAGAGCTCATGACCATAGGTGAGGGTAGGAACGTAGATCGACTGGTAAATCGAGAGCTTTGCCTTTTGGCTCAGCTCCTTCTTTACCATGACAGACCGATGCAGTGCCCACATCACTGCGGACGCCACACCGATCCGCCTGTCGATCTCCCGCTCCATCCTTCCCTCACTCATGAACAAGACCCCGAGATACTTAAACTCCTCCACTTGGAGAAGGACTTCGACCTGGAGAGAGCACTCCACCCTTTTCCGGTTGAGGACCATGGTCTCGGATTTGGAGGTGCTGATCCTCATCCCAGCCGCTTCACACTCGGCTGCGAACTGCTCCAGTGAGAGCCGAAGGTCGCGGTCTGATGAGGCCGACAGAACCACATCGTCTGCAAAAAGCAGAGACCTAATCCTGAGGTCACCAAACCGGACACCCTCAACGCCCTGGCTGCGACTAGAAATTCTGTCCATAAAGGTTATGTACAGAATCGGTGATAAAGGACAGTCCTGGCGGAGTCCAACCCTCACCGGGAATGAGTCTAACTTACTGCCGGCAATGCGGACCCAGCTCTGACACTGGTTGTACAGGGACCAAACAGCCTATATAAGGCAGTCTGGCACCCCATAATTCCGGAGCACTCCCCACAGGACTCCCCGAGGGACCCGGTCGAATGCCTTCTCCAAGTCCATGCTGCTCCTCCTGTATCCGAGGTCCAATGGACCCTCCTATCCAGCACCCCTGAACAGACCTTACCAGGGAGGCTGAGGAATATGATCCCCCTATAGTTGAAACACACCCCCAAGTCCCCAGACTCTGCCTCCTCATTGGAAGGCGCGTCGTGGGATTGAGGAGGTCTTCGAAGTACTCCCTCCACCGACCCACAACGTCCCGAGCTGAGGTCAGCAGCGCACCATCCCCACCATAAACTGTTGATGCTGCACCGTTTTCCCGCCCTGAGACGCCTGATGGTGGACCAGAATCTCCCCGAAGCCATTCAGAAGTCGTTCTCCATGGCCTCTCCAAACTCCTCCCATACTCGAGTTTTTGTCTCAGCGACCACCAAAGCCCGGTGACCTGCATCTGGGCAAGGGAAATCGTGGATTCAACATTTTAAATAATATGCTTTTGTGTTACTTTTCGATACGTCTAACTTTCAGTATGTTTTATATTATCTCAGAGTGTTTTTAGTGTCAGTCAGTCTGTCTATACTCCTAATATATGACAATCTTAGATACTTATTTAACTTTTCTGACATTCCTTGCACTCTAACTGTTTATTGTTATTGAATATGACTATGTTAGTGCGTGTTGCGCTACTGCAGTTTCCTTCGGGATCAATAAAGTATCTATTCATAGCTACGTCACTGGTGAGAAACTGGTGATGGAGGGAGAACGCGTTTGCAAAACCTATGAGTCATCTGATAAAGAGGAGGATTTATCATACTTCACGGACATTTCTGTTTTTTTTCCTCCATTTGGGGTCTAACTTCCCTTCCAAAATTGACCGGAAAAAAAGAGAGGCTGCGCAGAAGAAAGAGAAACTGCCATCGACTGTGTCACCAGAACTTGCTTCCCGTACGAAAGGAGCACAGCCGCGACCCCCCCGGAGAGATTTTTCTCCCTATCCCAATTTTCAGACGAATGTCTGGCAGGACCCTGCAATTTCGCGATATCGATAACTTTATTTAAGACCTTTTTAAACTCTTGACAATGAAATGATCTTAGTTATTCGCACACGTGTAAACAATTCTTAACAGCTTAGTATGATGCGATGGAATTACAGCAATGGGAATTCAACAGCCTAGATTTTTGAAACATGTATTCTTCTTCTTCTTCTTATTATTATTATTATTATTATTAGTAGTAGTAGTAGTATTGTTGTCATTCAGGGTGACGACACAAGGTATGCCAAGATTAATAACAGGTACTGTAGGGAACTCCCTAGATGTGTCCTACTCAGCTGAACTTTGGAAACTTCCATATGCAATGTACAGTAATAAAAGTATGTAGGAGATCCCATAACCACATAACCACACTGACACTTTTTTTTTCTGGCAAAGGTCAGAGGTGAAGGACGCGCACTTTGTCCTGCCTGCTACTGAAATGTCAGACCAGGAGGCCGTACCATAGGTTAAAAAAATGCTGAAATTTGAGTTGTAGGTATTTTCCAGCATTAGAGGACGCATTAAGAAATAGAAACTAGAAACAGAAGTGGCAGAGAAATCACCCTTGCATCAGAGATCACTTGTAAAAAACTTGAATTGTATGTTTGCCTGTTGAGGTGTTTTAGGTCAAGGTGAAATAATATTCATAATAATGCTTTACTCTGTAAATCTCATTTGTGCAATTCAGGCATGCATACCAAGTTGTGATCAAACATATTATCACCAACCACTTGCCAGTCTTCCCAGACAGTGACTTTTTCAGTAGGTATTCTGCCCAGCAACTAGATCATTTCTGTATCCTGAGCTTGACCCACCCCAAGGCTGAGGACACCCGAACTGCCCAGCCTTCCTGGGCCCGTCCAGAAAAGCCTTTAGCCCACATTATGTCATCTGGAGCCAAACATTGCAGGCTGCTTCTGAGACATAGGCTGTGTTTGGGGAAATGACGAAAGGAGAGGACTGGGGAATGTTCGCTGTGGTGATCAGCCAGCGTACTGTCAGGGGTAATCTCCTGTCTGAGCATGGGGTGCTGCCCCCCCCCCACTTAATCGCTGCTGCAGGACTTGTGTGACGTGAACTGGTTCCCCTGCACAGTGGTCTTTCCACTGATACCCATGTCATGTGACCACTTGTTTTTCAGCTGTAATTCTGTGAATCCAATCATTGCTATAAGTCACATTTCAGAGATGTACTGGAAAGCAGAAGATGTGTGAAGATAGACTTTTCCATTGCTTTACACAGTGGCCGCATGCTTCAGAACCTCTCTCTAAGCGTAAGAAGACAACTGTACTGTAGGACATCAGAATGACTGGTGAAGGTTGTACCCATTACAATTGCACACTATTTTGCACAATCTTGATTTTGCTATGAGGTTCAGCACTGAAAATGCGTGTTTTTTCTTGTTCTTTAACTTGTTGCTGTCAGCTGACAGTCATTCTGGACGTGTCAGAGGGCTATTGGCTATGATCTTACCCTTGGAGAGAGACTGATGTGGTACCCATGATTCTGAGGCATGTGGCCACTGTGTATAGCGATGGAGAAGCTTATCTTCAGACATTTAGGGGAACCAGTTCACGTCACACAAATCCTGCAGCAGCGATTAAGTGGGGGGGGGGGGGGTGGGGCAGCACCCCATGCTCAGACAGGAGATTCCCCCTGACAGTACGCTGGCTGATCACCACAGCGAACATTCCCCAGTCCTCTCCTTTCGTCATTTCCCCAAACACAGCCTATGTCTCAGAAGCAGCCTGCAATGTTTGACTCCAGATGACATAATGTGGGCTAAAGGCTTTTCTGGACGGGCCCAGGAAGGCTGGGCAGTTCGGGCGTCCTCAGCCTTGGGGTGGGTCAAGCTCAGGATTGTGTTTGAATCAGTGGCACCCACCACCACCACCCTGTGCAATAGTGAGTGTTCCACACATATTTTAGGTTCCATATTCCATTAAAAGCAACAACAATAACAACAGTAATTAATTATATGTAGACCCCTAAATCAGCTGCTATCAGCTAGATGGCTTCCGCAGGTGACCTTCAGATCAGGGGGACGAATTCCAAACCCACCCAGCCACATACCGCCCCCATGTCTAACACGCTGAAGCACTGCAGCAATCCTTTCAAAAAACGAGAACAAAAAGTATGTTTTCTTCAAAGTATGTTCAGTTCCTGTTCTGGAAACCTCAGTGTGAAAGTCCACAAGTAAGATATCTGGTTTGGGGGAGTCAGGATTTTTCTGGTGATGTCATTTTTACAAAAAAGCTCACTTGTCACTCAGTCCTGTTGACTCTGCTCTCCCTCACTTTGCATTGTCTGCACCAATAAAGGACACTTGGGCACAGCTGGAACACACACACATGCAATCAAAGGGGAAACGCTAAAACCAACACACTCACACACTCACCCATACAGTACATATCAATACTTGCAAATACCAAAAGACACACAAGAGTGATGGGTTGAGACCGTTTCATACATGCGATCAGACATCAGCATACCACTTCGTAATGAACCTGACACTGCAGAGGGTCCCGGTGCCCTGGAAGACGTCACGCCTCGATTTGTGCTCCTTTAGTTTGCTTACTAGCCCCACCTTGGAGCCAAGGACGCCATCATCTACCTGCTCAATCGTGTCTTCACCCACCTGGACCAGCCGGCGAGCACTGTGAGGGTTTGACTTTTCCAATGCATTCAATACCATCAGGCCATCTCTCCTTGCGGAGCAGCTGACGGCAATGCAGGTAGATGCCTCTCTAGTGTCCTGGACTGTGGACCACCTGAAAGACCACAATATGTGCGTCTTAAACGCTGTGTGTCTAACGTGGTGATCAGCGACACCGGGGCACCACAAGGGGACATCCTCTCTCCCTTCCTATGCACCCTCTACACCACGGACCTCAGCCACCGCACAGAAACCTGCCATCTTCAGAAGCTTTCTGATGATTCTGCGGTGGTTGGATGCACCAGAGGTTTGGATGAGTCGGAGTACTGGATTGTGGTGGATTCCTTTGTTCACGTGGTGCGAGCAGAATCACTTGCAGCTGAACGGGACCAAGACAAAGGAATTGATTGTGGACTTTAGGAGGACCAGAAAACCAGTGACCCCTGTCTCAATCCTGGGGGGCGGGTCCTGACTGTTGTTTGCGCTTGTGTGCCAAGCGGCAGTTCAGAGTACCCACCCTATTTGAAGGAGGGTCCAACCCCCCTGAAGGTGGAAATTAACGGGAGAACACTTCAAACTGGATTCTAGGAAGCGCTTCTTTACACAGCGTGTAGTCAGAGTATGGAATAGTCTTCCTGATAGCGTTGTGCAAGCAGAATCCTTGGGTTCCTTTAAATCAGAGCTAGATAAGATTTTAACAACTCTGAGCTACTAAGTTCTCCCCAAGCGAACTGGATGGGCCGAATGGCCTCCTCTCGTTTGTATAGTTCTTATGAAGGAGACTGGTACCAGAGCCCAAGCTGTGCATCAAGGTGAGCCCAACTATATCCAGTCGGAACCTCACAACCTCGCGCACCAGCTCAGGCTCCATAGCATATTTATGTAATATATTGCTGGTATATTGAGTTCCTTGTAATAGAGACAGAGACATTTGTAATTTTGGTATCGTTATATTTGTATTATTTGTTATTGATATGTAACTTGTTAATAATTTTCTTACTGTCCGAGGGGGAGCAACTGTATCCACATAATTTCATCAGGGATCAATAAAGTATTCGGAATCTGAATAAAATACTTTAATGGTCAACTTGCATCCCCGGCGGCTTGCAATCTCACTCCTTGTATCCAGTAACATACATTGACATTTGTTTCAGCATAGACCTTTATTTAATGTCCTGATTTGACTGTTGAATTAGCTAATTGTGTTACACCATAGTGGCAAAGATGCTCAAAGGCTACCACTGCAGCTACACATCTCATTGGCTGGGGACATTACGGGTAATTTGATATTTAAATGAAATGTATATACTGTATTTCAGCATTATTACTGAATCAGTTCTGTCAACAAAACAACTTTTTCAAGGTAAATGAATTAGACGCCAGAAAAACTGGATTAGATATAATCCTATATGGCAGAATAACTACCTCAGTTTTCATATTATGGTCAAACAGAAGGTTAACCGATGTAATTTCATCACACCATCTGTCATTGTGTTATCGTAAGTCCAACAGTCAGCTTAACCGAAAAGCTCTTCTTTTACCACACTTTCCTCAGAGCAACCACTTCACATTCATAGGTACTAAGGGCGCAAGATCCCTGCGAATGTACAAATTCGTCTCCCCTAACCTCTAAAATTGCTAAATTGAACGATAACTTAAAAAGTCTATTAAATATATGTTTCTAAACATGCCCTATTAATTAACCTGGCAATTTTTTATTTAGGCCTTTCTATATAATACACAAATCAGTTATGCCCTTGTATGTACATAGTCACTGCTGTACGCGCTGGGAGCACTACGTTTTAGACCCATTATCAGAAATGCAAAATTCACCACTGCCGTCAAGCTCTTCGCGTTTTGCCAACACAGCGTCACGTGAAGTGCACGCATAGACATATCATTACGGTATTCAGATCACATGAAAAAATAGACTGCGAAAGGCCTACGTGCGCTCAAAACGCGATCTGATACCGTAATGATACGTCTATGGGCGTACACAGTGCAAAGCGCGGATAGGTGACCACGGTAAAATTACCGGCACTTTAAAGTTTTGAAATTACTGCGAGAAACGCGGTCACAAAGACAGCTAACACGTGAATGAGGCTGGTTGCTAAGACAAAGTTGTACGGCGTAATCAAGCCAGAACATTTAATACTAGATATATTATGTAGTTATACTAGCAAATGTGTATGCATATTACTAATATTTATATACTATATGACTTTATGCGATGCAACTCATTTTCAAGATAGTTTTTGGCTTACGCGTCGCCTGCAGGCTGTTATATTTCAGCAAGCTCCAAAAATATGCCCGTATACTTGGAACAAACCAAACCAAAACCGAGAACGTCAAATGTGAAGGAGCTACTGTATCCCTTCTCCACCTCCACACTCGTCTTCTTTTACAGGTAATTCTGCTTTTCGCTTCAAGGGAACATGACTCGCTTTCCAACCGAGTTTCCCCCTGAGACCAGTAATTAAAGAATCTCTATTATTCTTCGAGTATCGCCCTTTTAAACAGCGTCTATGCCCTGAACTCCCGACTTTATAATCATCACACTCAAGAGAATGCTCTATTTGCCTTGCGATGTATTGACGTGATTTGTATACTTAGCTATACTAACTTCCAATATATTTTCTATGTATTCTTATTATACACATTAGAAGATTTACTAGATTTAATTTTTTACTGTTTCTGCTCCTTTAGTATTAGAACATTTATTATTTTTCACTAACCTAATCCATGAAAGTTGACACGCATGTATGTTGTTTTAACCGAAAACGACGATAAACGAATCGAACTAGAGAAAAATGGTGTTTGTCTCCATCTAGTGGTGACGTAATGGACACTTCAAAAAGGGACGGCGCAAAAGACGCGGTGAATCTCGTTACGTTGTGAATAGTTTCAAAGAAAACAGTATAGTTTGGCGTAAATTTATGTTATTTGACTGCAAATTAAACACTTCATCAGAATATATTATTGCATGTTAATTGTAAACATTTCGGATCGGTGCTGTTTAGGGTCATCGCGTTAAGTAACATGACAAACGACAATATCAATCGACAGTTCAAAGACCTCGCAAAAGGCATGTTTGTATTTTGACAAACGTGCCTATTTATACCAATACAGTGACTGAAAAACATGTTTGTCTGGCTGAAGAAAACAGTTTTTTTTTTGCAAATCCCAGATAGCAAAATTATTGTGGCCCACATTTTTCTTTGGCCCACTTACCATAGTGAACTATGGCACTTAGGCGGCCCACTCCTGGTTCCCCGGTGTGGGCCACATTGTTGCCATATGTCAGCCATCACCGAAATATTTATATCAGAATTGGACCTAATCTGGCCCAGATATCACAATTATTCTGCCCTACCTCCCTCCACTTCCTGCCCTACCTCCCCGGGCCCATTTGGCAGATGGAATGATGGAACTTGGGTGGGTCATTCCCGTTTAGCAGATATGGACTGCAGGTGAGTCATGACACTGCCATGTTCGCCAACACTGAAACAAACACCATTTACCAAATGTCAGCCTGGTAAATAAGCCACAAATACTTATACAGTGGTACCTTAATCCGTTCAGAACTCCGGATCGAATCCTTTCCCCATAAGAAACAATGGAAAACCAATTAATTGGTTCCTGGCCCCCCCCCAAAAATTACACCTAAATATGTGTTTTTTTAGCATTTTAACAGAAAATGAACCAGATATATACTGTACTAAACACATCTAAGCACATTTATCAAAACAGTAATTTATAAAGTGCAAAAATAAATGTATCCAAATAATGTGTAAAGTTAAAAAAATAAACAATTTGTCCTGCCCCGATCGTCCACTCCTTCCGTGTGCCAGTTCTTTTTTAACTGGTTGGTTCGACTTTTTGAGTTTTGAAATTTGAGTTCTAATGAGTTCGAGAACTGAGGTACCACTGTACTTTCAAAATATGTATTGACAAATCTCACATATTTAGTTATATTTGTATACATTTTTAAGGTAATTTTCCTTGATGGGGCATGAATAATGTAGTAGTACATGCTTACTTAATGCATTAATTAACCCATATCAGTGTTTTAGGTACTGAACCCATGTTAATGCATCATTAATCAATCATGACAATCTCCAGTTTCATGGGGAAACCTATATTAGTTCCTATTTTGTCCCCGAGTGGTAAAATAGTCATTTTTGCCTACTCAAGTGGTCTTATCATTATGACCTAATTAGTTAACTGTTATCTAATATATTTCCTGAATGGAATATGAACATTAGAACTCCAGGACAGTGGTTTTCTCTATTAATATGATGTGACAACCAAGAGACGGGCTTCGCCAAATCACATTTGTCATACACATTGAAATTGTTCCATCAAATAAACACTCTTGTTGAGTCAAACAACTGAGGTCTCCTTGGTTGAACTGTTTTTTGGACGGCAGCTGAAAAACTGTAACAAACAAAACTGTTATATTTAATGGGCATTCATGAAAAACTGAACTCTCACAGCACGGCGGCAAAAGTATTTTGGTTTGTACTGCCAATGAACTAAGGCCATAAATGTCTAAATCTATACCCATATCAATATAATTTTGATCAGACAAATCGTTGACCAGTTTATATCAAAAGGTGTCGACTAGTCAGAATACAACTCATTTTCAGGCATATCTATGACAGGACCCCCCAGCAGATCTGGAATTAGCACCAGTGACTCCCCAGATCTAAGCACTTAAGGCAGCAACTAAAATCTTATCATAAACAATGGAACAAAACCAGGAATCACTGCTCTGACACTGTTTAGAGTTGAAATCAGTATGCGGCAATTATTTTTAGGAAAAACAGTCTGATAACCAAATTAATCTACTTATTTTAATAAGCAGTTTTGGGTAACTTAACAAACAGACAGTGCTTCCTTATCTTTTAGCATTAAGCTGCGGAATGCTGTTTTTCCATTAATCACGCGCAAGTTCAGTTTTCTGGCAATGGGGTTTGAAAACATGCACTTCATCACCCTCTCCGTGATTTCAACACCGCCCCAAAAGGCCCAAGTGTTGTAACCTGCAAACAAGAATGTGTACATACTAACATGCATTCAATCCATATTTTAAGATAAGTCAGAGGAGAGTAAAGGCAATGCGATATTACCATTTTGGTTTTTTAGGTCTGCTTTATCTCTTATGTTTTCTTCTAGAGACAGCAGTGAAGTGAGATCCAGTGGTAGTGGTCTCTCATCCAGGTACACACCTTGTTCACTGAGCCCGGCCCGGCCGTCTTGAATGGTTCTCCATATAACATAAAGCTGATCCATAATCATCTCTTGCTAAATGAGAGTTCTATGCAGAAGTGCTAAAAAAGAAGACGTGTAAGATTTAAAAATAAATTCAGTCAGTGAAAAAAGAAACAAAAATAGCTACTATAAAGTTGAGCAGTCCCCATAGTGGGCATGCAAAAGCAAAAAGTTGTGAACACGTCCTGATACTTCTGTAAGATGTCTGGAGGAATTCAATGTCTTTACAAAGTTGCTGCATGTGTAGATGTTTGTGAACTGAAGGGAGGCAGCACCAGGACCTGTAGAACGTAATTTTTTTATTTTAACATATAGAAGATTTATCCCTCTTTGATGTGTTTATGCCAAACTCATCCATTATCAATTTTTGAAACTGACAAACTGTTGATTCAGAGGCCTGTGGGATGGGTCCTTGTCAGGGACTGAAAATTAGAGTCATCAGCTGTTGAACTTGCTGACACAAGTTCAGAAAGTCTGCATATAACTTGTGCCAATAGGGAGTCAGCTTTTCTAACCATTTTCTTTTATTTTTGCTAATAATTTTCAATGGGGAACACTGATATGAGATCCAAATGACCATGAACCTTCACATCATAACTGATGAATCAGTCCATATAAATTATATACTAGAAATTCCTGACCATAGAGTTCCCCAAAGTGCTTAACAAATAAGGTAAGTAGTGTTAAAGCCATTTAGCATTAACACACAGGACTTGCCAATATGTATACAGTCACATATAATCGCATAAAGTTTTGATAACCTTTCGTGGGCAACACATCCCTCAGAAACACTGGGCCAGTGTAGAGCAGAAACTGGTGGAGCTCTATTGCCTTCCACCTTCACCGCTCTAGGTCTTCTTGCAAATTCTATGCATCCCCTCAAATCAAGCGATTTCTCTGAAATGGAAGAAGCTGGTCTAGATAACATGCAGCAACACAAGAGGGCAGAACTTCCCATCCATAAATCCCACGGACGCCACATGACAGGAGAATTGCTGCACACGTGTCTCCTCGTCCTCTAGGTTCACAGCATAGACATTTCAGTCCCTAGTCTAGCATCAGTTTTGGGGAAAGTCATACTGTTTATGTAAATGTCTGACTGTACTCATTCATCACACCCACTGCATCCACTGTGTGACTTAATACCCTTAATAAAGGCTCTAGCAGGAACATCACAGTTTACTGAGCACACTGTAAGAAAGGGTCTTACTGTAAACAACAAACCCACTGCTTAATGTTTTGAACTCGCACACCAGATCCCTCAAGTACTCTGATAATCATTGAGGCTTTGAATTCCCACACAAAAGCACAATTAACACAGACTCCTTTGTATAGCTTTGGAGTATTCCCGAAGTGGGCCAAGAACTGTACGGCGGAGCTTCTGAATGTCGGAACACTGTCAATGTTTAATTGTAGTTTAAGACGATGGTAACTGGGAACAGCTAATGATAGTTTTTCAGTTATTTTCTAGAACATGTTCATTATACCAGCATCAGTTTTTTTTGTTTTATAGTCATTGTAATAAAATAAGTAAAGTAAAGTGGTTAGTGCTGGATTACAGTCCAGATTTTTTTTTTGGGGGGGAGAGAGAGAGGGGGGAGAGAGAGAGAGAGAGATGGAC
>JAODUD010000045.1:14972291-14983220 GCA_026784285.1 Stomatorhinus walkeri
GCAGTGAGAGGGGGGAGAGAGAGAGAGAGAGATGGACGTGCTTGGTATCCTAATAGCATGTTGGATAAAACTGGTCAGAAATTTGACGGTGTTGCATATGGTTGCAGTGATTCCTCTCTCTCTCTGGGTGATGAGCTTTTAGCATTGATGACAGAGCAGACAACGCAATCAAAGAATTACCAAAATATAATGGCCACTCTCAAACACCCCATTAAACCATCGTTTGGGGAATCTTCTGTGCCACTATCATAGCTATCGGTCTCACAAATTAAGTCATTATCACCATCGACCTCTGACTCATTATTCTGTGAATCAGGGCGGTTTGGTGACAGATCTGAGCTGGAGTGGACTGGGCCGTAATCCACAAGGCTGCAGTCCTCATTTCACTTGTCCACTCTCCATAATTTCCACACAACTGTTTTTAATCATTAGAAGTCTGTTTTTCTGGACAGAGGCTCTGAAAGGGAGAAGAACACAGAAACTGAAAAACAGCCATTTTACTACCAGCACCTCCCTACACAGTGAGAGCACATAGCATTACACTCTAAACACCACGCCCCCTGCGGGAAGGAACAGATGGTGTAAATCAACTTTGTAGTATAGTAGTCTTTTTCAATGACTACTTTGTACCCTGCGTCTAAAACAGAGGAAGAGGTACGAGGCAACTCGATCATTTAAACTGTTACTGTGATTAGCAGATACCTGAAAAAGTGTAGCTTACCTTATCTTTGTGCTTATTACAGCCCTTTAAAGCTAATTTAAACTTATACTTCCGCTGTTGCGAGCATTTATACTTGTGCTCGATGGCTGGCGCGATACGCATTTCGATACATTGCCAACAATCTGATATATCAAAGACTCATATGAAGCACTGACTATAATATGATACGACACGGTTCACCCCGATTGCGATGCAATTCAACGCGATGCGACGCAAAACAATATCACGTTTTGCAATTCAATATGGTACAGATAGTGTAATTTTATTTCTTCCATTCTTCTTAGGCAACAAATAATAACCAAAACCATGTTTCATTTTTACTTCACATATCTGTCTCTGTGGTACTGCAACTCAGGAACCATATTGTTTACATATTGCATAAACATATTTCTATGTTAATAATTAGGGTTTTACTGATGCCAAAATTTTACACAAGATGCATGCCAAGTTCATCCAAGTTCATTTGGTGCATTTATTTAATAGGGACAATCACATTGTGAACTTTTATGCCTGTGCAATGCGAATCGGTTATAGCTGGTTTCTATATGTATTGATCTGCAAATACAAATATGTATGTATATATATTTGCTCCCTGTGTCCCTTGTGATTTATACTTGGTTTTTGTTGCATACTTTGTGCCCGTGCTTGTGTTTTTATCTGTCTATAATTCCCCAGTGTTAGATTCTGTTCCTTCGCTAGTTCTTAGTTTCCCGGTTTAGTTCCTTTGAGTTAATTAGTTTCCCCTGTGACCTGTTTTCCCAGCCTTGTTCATTAATCTCACCTGCCCCTTGTTAGTCTCGTTACCCCTCTGTATTTAAGTCCTTGCCTCTGTTTTAGTTTGACAGTGCTGTGTTGTGATTGTTGATGTTTGTTGCTGATAGTCTTGCTGCTATTTTTGATTCCCTGCCTGTCTCCCCTTGTAGTTAGTTTAACTTTGCAGATCATTTAATTTTGTTACTTTTTCCCCCTTTTCGTTTTGACCCCTCGTGGTCTCATTTTCTTTTCTAGTGTTTCCCTGTAATCAGTTCTGTTAAATAAGCCCTTGTTGTCCCATGAATCCTGCGCTAGTGGGTCGTCCACCTTCCTTTCTGCCTGCATCATGCCTCGCACTCTCACAAAATCTGCCCGGATCCCTAAGACAAAACGGGGAATTGTTGATCTCGACGTCTTCCACTACATACATAAAAAAAAACCTGCAGTGACAGGTGTTATGCTTGTATTACATTACAACGAATAAATTAATTTCCTTCGGGATTAATAAGGCATCTATCTAAGGTGTTAGAGCTTCCTGTAGGCCTATTTAACCAAAGACCAAATTTTGTGTAAAAATTAATTTAACCAGCAGTTCAGTGTAGTTACATAACGTCAAGCAACCACATATCAGAAAATCCAGAGAAACCCCGCAATGATACAGGCAGAACATGTAAGCTCCACACACATAGATCCAGGGTAGAGACTAAAACTCTGGTCTCTAGAGGTATGAGGCACCACAGCAAGCCTCTGTTCTACTGGGCCACCCACAATGCGGAATATTTACTCTAAATTATAACTCATCTTTGTTGGTTTTAGCAAACAGGAAAGGTCCAAAGGTCCAGTTGCTTTCAGATATCTCGTGTCAGCCAGAACAGGGTCACCATGCATCGGGTTTTGGGCCCCATTCCGGGTGTCCGGGTTTAGTGCTGTAACCCATGTGACCCAGTGTTGCAAGTTACAGTGAAGAACCAAGTGAAGGAAAATGCTCCAAAGTTCAATATACGGCAACGACTCAGTATCATACACAGTGTCTGCAAGGCTCGTGCACACGTCTACTTTAAAGATTAAACGTGCACATGCTTGTGTCACACTGCTCACGAGTGACGTTAGCTTTCGGAAACCATTGTCGCGTTGAACCTCGTCATTTGCTTGAAGTTTAGCAGACTTTAGCTTAGCGTTTCATAACTTAAACATACAACTTTTCTTCATTTTTTATTGTAAATTGCTCATATTTTACTACAGCTGTTTGCATGGAAAATGGCATTTTCCTTTAATTTATATTTGTGATATTTCATGAATACCCTCTGTTTTGTTTCACCAAATATGGCAGCACTAAACCAGAAATATATTCATTTCAAGCACCATACAAGCTGATGCTGAACACCTGACTTGTATCAATAAAAACTAATATGTAGGCCTATGTGTATGTAGGCCTATTTCAAACATCAAACATAGTACTCATTATTCTTTTCATTGTTTATTTTATTTAAATGTATTGATATCAATATGTCGAATGTTACTGTATGTAATTTTTCCAACAAAATGTCAATATAGCGATAGGGATCGACATCTCATATAGGGTTTATATTCAGACCAAATAGCCCGGATAGTTAAGCCTATATTGTTACAATAACGTGTCCTTAAATGCAGGAACAAAACTTTTGGCGTCACCGATTAATGGAGGGTATCTGTATAAAACTAGTTACGGATAATTAACGTTTAGTCAAAAATGTTTTGGTTGCCCTTCAACATTTTACATTGCTGTTATTTGAGTTAATATTGACCTCCGTATTTGAAGTAATTGTCAGTATTAGGCTGAGAAACATTTATGGCTCGAGCTTTTGGCTCGAATGTAAATCTAAATATTTGCATTTCTTTTTAGCGGATGCCTTTGTCCTAAGTGACGTACAGGTGAGACATATAGCACATTAATAGAAAGGACGCAATGCTGGGGGAGCCTGGGTTGGGGAAGTGTTGTTTTATTTTGGTGCGTACAGCTGAGGAGGAGGAGCGCAGCTATCGGGTGTGAAAAGGCGGCCGCCTGGGGAAGGACAGAGATTCGGCAGATGTGAAGCGGACTGACCGGGAAAGGCGCAATGGGGACCGCAAGGGAGCAGCAGACCCTACCGATCCCTCCCGCACTGTGCACCGGACTCTCTGTGTCTTCAACACCGGGCTGCGCCAATTCACTTCTTAGGTTTTGCGAGTGACGAGAAGTTTGCACGTCAACTTCTGTTAAAGGCAAAAGTTTTTCTAAAACCACTAATATGATTAAATTTATATGTTACAGTTCAGGAAAGTGTGGAGGTGGTCTTTCTCGGCTATTTTTGTTATTTTAAACACTTGCATTTTCAGACGCGCCGTTTCAGCTTGACTGGAGTACTTGACTTTTTAAAAGTTTTCTCGATAATCTTGTATATTGTCGGAGGGGGTTTGAAGTACCGCCGTAACCCCCTAGGTCCTCATGCATTTGTCTCAGTGGCATTTCATGCTGGAAAAGTGCGGATCGGCTCCTTGAAACGGCCGGGGGACATGCAGAAGCGGGACGCCGTCGTGTCGCTGCGGGACGCCGAGCTTCAAAACCGGCTCACCGACGGAGGGGGAGACGTCGAGGCACCGAGGGAGAACGGCACCAGGAAGAAGCATGCTGTCGCCGCGACCGATCTCGACCCTATGCACAAGTCACCGTGCAGCCAGAGCAAGATGCTGGTGGGCTTGGACATCCTCTGTCTCTTCTTAGGTAAACATCTGGTTACTTTTCAGTATGACTCGTCTGTGCACAGCCAACGCCGCTCTTAGCTTGCAAACCCCATAGTACTAACTTGTGGTTTGAGCATTGGTTTTCACAGAATTACTTTGGTTCCTTAAAACAAATATAGCCCACTTGCACACACAATTAAGCTACTTCGTTTTTAAATGACTTGTAAGTGACTATAAGTAATAGGGCCGTACGAGAGGACCCACTTGCTATCTGAACTCTTTATCTTCTGGTTCCGACTTCTCGTGTCAACAGTTTTTGGACGAAGCTGTCATCTCTTGGGGGATTAATTTTGACTCTCTAAGTTTATGCATGCGATCGGACTTAGTTTTGTCTTTTAGACGTAGTTGAAAAGCAGTCTGCTTTCTCTACGTGTTTGTTACAGGCAATTATTCATTTTGATCAGGCTGGATTTGGGGTGGGTGGTGATCAGCCCCCTTGTTTTTATACTTTTTTCGTGGCTGGTCTAGTAATTGAAGAAAAGCACGCCAGGAATTCTCCCAGAGCAGCCGTGCAGAGGGCAAAATTGAATCCTCATGAAAGTCTGCCTTTCATGGGAGGGGGAAGAGTCCACCGCCTCCACGCATATTGGGAGTTCATACAGCCCAACTTGTAAGGTGTCCGGCGGGGGGGGGATAAGCTCCGGTTCCTATGGCGACAGCTAGGCGCGGGGAATTATGGGGAATGCAAATAAATATCCCCTCTGTTCAGAAATCCCATTTAAGCGCCGCATTATCCAAGCCAGGGCCGCATCGTTTACTGCCAATTTTTCAGCAGTGTTATGTAAGCTAATTAGAGAAATCTGCGAGGAGACTCGCGTTAATTTCTGCTCTCAGGGGCAAAGAAATATGTGGACGTGTTTAAGGAGTCCCACGGAGGCTTCTGGGGGGAAGCAAAGCGAGATGCGTCGCCACTTAACGCAAAAACATTTTTGTTTTGTTTTGCAGGCGTATAATTGCTGTTGACTTCGGAGTGTAACCATAGCTACTGGAAGAAACCCTGGTAATAAATTAAGCAGTTATACTTAGAGAAGTGCCGGCAGGTATAGGATGGGGGTTAGATGGAAATGTACGGCGGCGGCAGTGAATGGAAAGCCGCAGCTTAACGCCTGGTCGCCTTTCTGGGAGAATGGTTACATAAAAGCTTGGATTACTGGGAACCCGTCGAAGCAGCCAGGCAGGTCCCTACAGGGGCAGTTATGTCCCTGCTGTGCTTCCCAAAGGCAAATGGGATCACTTTCACCTGCCTGGCGCGGCTGCAGTCTGCCGCCGGCTATGGCATTAGCGGCCGTGACTCACCGCCATGCGCGGACTCTCTCAGCTCCAGTGTAGGTCATGGCTATCTTCCAGTCTCCTCAGGTTTGGCCCTGGCCTGAGAGAGTGACAGGAGGGTGGCTGTATGAAATAGAGATCCCAGGAGGCTTTTGGCATTGGGTACGGCCAACTGGTCAACGAGGGCTGAGCTTTAGGGTCCCTCCACGCCTTGTAGTTTTCCCTGGTCTTTAAGCTCCCCCTGGGTGATCGCATGTCGTTTAGTTATTAACCTAATGGTTCGCTCACCGAAGCAATGTTTCCACCTGTTATAAAGCTCAGCTGTTAGCTGCGGTGTAGGAATTGGGGGGGGGGGGGGCATGTACTTCCCCAATATGTTGGTTTGCTTCATTCAGCCGCCCCAATGCATTCACATCTTTATATTTAAATAATTATGTTGTGTCCCCCCCACCCCAATTAGAAAATTCTCCCACACCTTTGGCTGTTAGCTGTAACCTTACTAGCAATATCCAAAGCCCCCTTTTTGTGGTTGGCCATTTCTCGTACCGGGTTTGCTACCAAATCTGGACATAAACACCAACGCAGGCTTCGCGTATTCTTACCCAGGATGGGGTGACCTCATCACTTGGGCCGCAGCATTGACGTGACCTCTCTGTTTCCACACTTCCCTTTTTCTGTGCCCCCCCCCCCTCCACCGCCTTGTGTCACCTTTAACACCAGAGGATGGGGGACTCGTTCACTCATCAGATCGTGATGCCGCAAGCCGGGGATCACAAGCATCAGCGGTATTGCCAAAACATTCTGACAGCACACAGAGTAAGGACAAATATCCTAATTCGGGACTCAAGTGACCCCCCCCCCTCTTTTTTTAAAAAAAAAAAACAATAGGACTTACACTTCCTGAGGACCAGCTCTGTGTTGAACCACTGTCACCAGATTTGAGGATTTAAAGATGTCAGATGCACAGGAAGTGGTTTTGTCTGCCTCTTCCTATGGGATCAGCGCTTCCCCAGAAACCAGTAGCGTCCCAGTATGTCACTTTGCTCTGCTGGTTTTTATGTCCCTTACATGTAGGTGCGGTACTGAATAACAGCCACAGGGTGCTTCTCGTACATTTTCAGTTTGTGACTGTGAACTGTGTGAATGGAGTTTGGAAGCTCACAGGAAGCCTGCCTCACAGGAGGTGATGGGGGCAGCTCTGTGCGTGTCCTGGCCTGAAGTGTGTGTGTGCGTGGCTGTTTGTCGGGGCTTAATGGTCCCGCCCGGCTCCTTGGTGACCCCTAGAGTCCAGCTAGAGAGGTCAAAGGGCAAGAACACAGGTGATGGCTTTTTGTGTGTGTTGGATTGTCTGATAACATGCCAGGACACACAGCCGGCTTCATGTCGAATCCGTCGGGGGGCACGATTCAGATCTGGGTGGGAGGGGCCTTAAGATGCTGCCGCTTTTATTACAGCAGATTAAAAATCCTAAGGCGTCGTTTAGCACCTCGTTAGAGGCAATAAACCTAACCCCCTGCAATCCTGCTTCTAATTTGAAAGGGAAAAATACTCAGATTGGGGGTAAATTACATTCCTGCAGAATGTGAGGGGTGGGAACCTCGTTTTCCATGGCACTGTCTGCGATGTTGGATTTAGCTGTGATGGTGCCTGGTCAGGTGTGTGCCGGCTGATTATACGGCAGCGAAGCGGCAGGACTTGGACAGACTGTTGGGATTTACAGAGAAATGTAGTAGATTCAGACTCACAGGAAACTAGACATCACAGTCTGGGTGGGTCAACACGGGCATCTGTCTGAAAACCTCAAAGGCCTATCTCCACCTCTATCTCATCCCTCTTTCCTGGCCCTTTCTTGTGTTTACCTGGCCGTGTTTAAGGCTGCAGGGTGTCCGGGGAGTGGGCCTGGCTTTGTGGCCGTGGGTGAGGGTATTGTGAGGGGTGTGTCCCGGCGTGTCTCCTGGCACGCAAAGCTGCCGAGTGAGGCAGATCGGGTCTGACGTGCCGCGGCACGCCCAGTGTCTGAGGCCCGGAATGTCTCGGAACATTCCGTGGGGAATGAGCGTGCGCATGTGTATGTGCGCATGTGTAACTATGCGTGTGTGTATGTGTGCGTTCAAGGCCTTGCTCAAACTGCCTGCAATCTGTACATGCCTCAGGACTCAATAGATACCAGGTATTTTCTGCTGCTGCTGAAATATCCCATAATAAATCGTGCTGCTGTATTCCCGCCGCACTTCTGCGGTGCAACGAACCACAACCGTGCCCGACACGGACGTGACACATACCTGTTTAATTATTGACGCCCATCAATGGAATCAAGGTTAAACAGCGGAGCACGTTCACTTAGAATAATGAGTTTCTCAACGGCTGAAACGCAAGAAAACTGTCAGGGTGACCAAAGTCCACCTGGTCAAAGGTTTGGTCCGGGATTGTAGTTCACGTTTGGAACGGGGCATGCGCAGTTGAGACAGCGGTGGACAGGTGAGTCAGGACCACTTATCTGTAGGTTGAGCAAAGATGGAGTCTTCAGTCGATTTGCCTTCACAGCTGTTGCCAGGGTAACAGTAGCCCTGGGCACCCGCCCATTGTACCCAGTGATTCCCCCGTCTGTCGTCTGTGTGCAGGTGGCCAACTGCTGGAAGCCCGCGGATTGCACTGGAAAATTGATTGTAGGCAGTGGGTGCATCTCTGTCCGCAAAGCTCGCAGCAGACGGGATGGGGTCACTTGGAGGGCAGGTCGCTTATTCATACTCGTCAGACATGGGCGTTTTCTTAAATCTGTTAAATATTTAATTGGCTACCTGGCGAGATCTCTGTTTATTTTTCTATTCTTGACATTATTTTTTTATTTACCTAAGGTTTGCTGCTTAATTAACTGGCACGTTGGGAGAGTGAGCAGAGTTTGTCAGAGACGAAGACGATCTGGGGAGCAGGGGGCCTGGTGGTTTTGGATGAACTGGGTTCTTCCAGGAAATCAATGAATGTCATTAGTGCCACTCGATGGAGCCATTCTGCTGTTGTTCCACTAAACTGGACTGTGCAGTTCAGCTTTTCATTTGGGATTTAGAGAAAAAAAGCATACAGTGATCTCCCTGGATAAAGTTTCTGCCGCTTTATGAAATCTTTGACCTTGTGTGTGAGAGACTGAGCACCTGCTCCACCTCTACAGTACAGATCTCCTGACCCAATCCTGGAGATCTCGGAGCTGCATTCGTTTCCGACCGTCTGACTCCATTTGTTTTTCTTGTCGGGTTTGGCGGGGGGGGGGGGATGCGGGCCGGGCAGAAAAACAGGCCGCCAGCTAGAACAATGAAGCTCATTTAGAGCACCCCCTCCACCTCGGTAACCCTCAACCCAGCCATACACCTCTGCAGAATGATAATCAGCGCTGATCTCAGTCAGACGAGAGTCGTTCACTGACAATATACAGCACTCTAGTGTGTCGGAAAGTATTCAGTGAGCAGTGGAGTGGGATGAGATCCTAGGGTGAGGTGCAAAGAGTCACTGACGTCTCTCCAGGGCGTCACCAGCAGCAGGGCGGGGGCCGGGAGGGGGGTGAATCCTGGGAGCTTGTTGACAGAAACAAAGTGAAAGTTTAGCGTGAGTGACTCCCAGCACGTGAGCCTCTAAACTAATGTTAACAGGGCTAGGATGTCAAATCCCCAGCCAACACCCTGACGCTGATCTACCTGGACGTAGCAGAGGCCCTGTAAGTCTGAGAAAGGCCAGGACTCTCAGATACGGTTAGGGTGCTGGGTGTCCCTTCAGAATCGCTCCCTGTCTGGGTTTCTGGTCTGTCCTTCTCACCACCCTGCTTCACCTGGTTTGGTTCAGTTCCCTGCTCTGCCAGTGATCTCCACTGGGCAACCTGGGAACCAGTAAGTGACAGAAGATCGGAGATCCCCGCAGACAACAGAAGCAGCACAACCCGTGTTACTTTCTTCCTCTCGCCTCCTCACTCACCCCACTCAGTCACTCACACACTCACTCCCTCGCTGACTTGTTCTCACTCACACACTTTTACTTCCAGGGGATTTTCCAGTCTTGCAGAACCTTCTGGTTCCCAGACACGCTCGACATGTTGGGCTTCCACAGTGTGGGACGCGCCCTCCCCAGCCATCCGTAAATATGTCGCACGCGCGCCAGATTAACCCGTCCGTCTGGGCTTCTCTTCCCGCTGGGATCCACTGGCAATCGGGGTTATCCCAGTATGCCGGTCTGGGACAAGCTGAGGCACACGCCCAGATCCTCAGGGACCCAGTTATGGAGGGGTTAAGAAACCCGGAATACCACTGGTGTCATTCCTGGCATCAGAGCTGTGGTGAGGCAGGACCATACTGGTCCTTCTCCTTCACGTCATTCCCGCTGCCAAATACTTACCATGATGGTCCAGTGGCATCTTTTCTGCTTCTCAAAGCTCTTGCTCCTGGAGCGCGTCCAAGGCCCAGACGTGGACCCTTAGCCGCCAGTTTTCTTTTCCCACCTCGCCAATGTTTAAACATGCTAATCCGTCATTGAGATGAAGTGAAGATGGCCGCCATTCGCTAGTTAGCTCCGACGTGCCGCTCTGGCCTCATTAACGTGAGCCAGAGCTCATTACAGGAGAGGGATATAAACGCTGTCACATCCCAGAAAAAAAACAACTCATACAACTGATTCAAATTTGGATTTTGCATTCCCACCCAGTGCATTCTGGGTATGCATTAAAGGGCCTGCATTGACATCATAATTGACGTTACATTTAGTGAATGTTAATGGCCACAAGGATAATAGAGGTATTAGCTATTTTTTTTATGTTGTTTACGTTTCACGTTAATTTAGTTGCTGAGAACCTCCTGTCCTGGGCGACCTGTGAGAACACGAAGCGGTCGCCGTGGTGATTTATTAGTCGCCTGGGATACAGTTGTTCTTCCTGCTGGCATACCGGGCCTGTTGTGACATACACCCACCCCGGCCCGTGCTTCTCCGGCTGGGGGACTGGGGGCGCAGGCTGGCGCAAACAGGCGTGCACACAGCGCGCCAACGTGAGCGGGGCCGTTGGCTGGCCCTTTGTATTTATCAAACTGATTTATTTAAGTGGACCGGTAATGATTAACAGGCGCTGTCTCCATTCAGTGCACGTGCTCCTCGTGCACCAGGGGAAGATGAATTTTATGCCACGGCGCCTTGCTGCTTGCCGGTACCTTGTGGTACTGAGTCGACTGGAGGGGGTGGGCGTGTGTGTGAGGCAGCTGGACTGGCAGCCCCCTCGAGCCCCCCCATATCCTGAATGAGGGCGGGGTCTCCTCTCCCTTATAGCCAGTGAGCCCAGCGTGCTGCTCACAGAGTGCGGCTTGGAAGATTAATCCTCACTTTCTCGCTGGCAAGCTACTTGTAGACTTTGAACCGAACCCGGATGGGGGGGGGGGGGGGGTGACCAAAGGCCCCGG
>JAODUD010000045.1:15028328-15038458 GCA_026784285.1 Stomatorhinus walkeri
TCTGATTGGTGAGCATGACTGGCACGCGAGAAGCACGGCGCTTGTGATTGGTGAGAATGACTGTCACACGGGGAGCACGGCGTGAATTCGTAAAACTATTCTCACAGCAGTTTTAAACCCTGGGTCCGACATGCTGTATAATGTATACGCTAAATCGTGATTTTTGCGACTTGCTAATCACGTTTGTTTCAAATCGTGATTTCGATTTGAAATCGATTAATCGTGCAGCCCTAGTTATCAGGCTTATGTCTGAATCTCTTCAAAAACATGTTAACTCGCTTCAGTTACAGGACGTCTTAAAATTCCTTAAAAACTCCCTAAATATCTCAGACATATATCCCATAAAGAGATTATAGGAGTCATTTTATGTTAAGTAGGGATCATTTAAAAACATCACTTACTGTTATGTGCGATCCATACCACAAAAAGGTTAGACAAAAAAGGCCAGAATTCCTATATATATTATATAGCTAAGGGAAACTTCTGATGGAGACAGACTGGTGCCTAACATTACACTTTGCTGGCCCATTGTAAGGATTAGATAGGCTTTCAGATTACAACCATATGGGATCCTCTGTCTATCCTAAGGGCCCGTTTGACTGGAGTGTATGGATCACTTCTCCAAACAGGCTACCTGCCTGTGGCGCTTGTGTTAACAAAAGTAGGTTCTGAGCAGAGCTGAGATAGTCACTGAATGGCATATACAGTAAACTTCACACAAACAAAGGACAGAGACAGTTTATCATATTATAAACTATGCGAAGCATCTATAGTGCTTTACACAGTTGTCATATAATAGTTTGACTGTGTGTCATATGTAAAGCTGGCGAAAACATTTTAAAGTGCTTTTCTTTATAAGTCAGGGCTGATCTCTATACCTATTTTCATTGACCGGTACACTTTGAACAGTCAGCAAAATAAAAAATACTGTAATCGGGTATGTAGGAACCAGGAGCACATGTACCCACAAATAATTAATTTGGTTTCATTCGTCCTCCCATATTACTACACCTTTGATTTGAATGATTAAGCTATCCCCCCACCAGAACTATCAAACTGTATCCTACGCCCTTGGCAGTTATTCTTGATAACACATACACTACACCTTTTAGCACATAAAAGCATGTTACCTGTTTTGTTTCACTGCACTGCTGGCCTGAGGTTTCCGAGGTTAAGTACTCAACCTTGACCTTCGCAGTAACAGCGAAATGCATTCTGTAGGTTTTACTGTAAATAACTGAAGGACGCATTTACATTAAATGTTATTTGTGCCCAGGCTGAGGCCATGGGGCATTTTTCTAAATATGTTAGTACTGTTTGCTTTCCTATTTTTACATCAGAACTTTCCTTGTGATATGAAGATAGTATGATTCCGTGCCAGGGTGCCGCGCCCGCTTAGCAAAGGCAGCACAAAGCACGCAGTCAGAGCCCTGCCTCCTGACCTTGCCTCCCTGCATGGCTCGCACGTGCCACCGCGCCTCCCCCTGTCCGCGTGCGCTCCCATCCCACCCGGACTGGTGTGAGCCTTCGCGGCCTCCCTGGACAGCCGCCAGACCGGGAGGGCCTTGCACAAGGCACAGCCATCTCCATTACGACAACGCGCCCGGATTAAAACAAACAGAGCGTGGGGCCCTATAATCCCGCCACTGTTCCATGGCGAAGCCCGCATGTGCGGGACGGCGTCGCCTGGTAGGGAGCTGGCGGCCGAACGCTCTCACCCAGGCGCCGACTGGCCGACGGAAATTAGGCCATTTCCCCGGTGGGTCGGACTTTCGTTCCAACCGCCTGTATAATATGATATGATATACATGATAGCGATCTGCAAAATATTCCAAGGAGGACCACCCCCTCCCTGGTCGGCAGCGAAATATCAGACTGGGGTCGCTTGACAGTCCGCCACTCCCCTCACCGCGGCGCATCCAATATTTCCCGCAAAAAGCAGCAAGTCCACAGAATAAAGTGCGTAACACAGAGCCCGACAAGAGTTTGACACGCTTTATATAACTTTTAAGTAATCATCTGTCATTATGCTTTCATGAACTGACAGGGCAACTAGATACGGTCAAGGTTCATGGCGTTTCTACGTTTGTGTTTAAAATGACACAAACACAAAACGCCATTTTCGTTATAAGGAGAAGATAAGTGAACTAAATACGTGCGTGCAGACCACTATCTATGTATCCATATGCTTCAGTAGCAGGGAATGGGGGCGGGAACATGACGCACCCCCCCACCATTGACTACCTGAGGAACCCAGCCACACAACAGGGGGAAAATCTCCTCCTCCCAGGCCATAAAAGGTTAACGTAATGTCTCTGAAGAAGCGTGTAATTCTTAATTCCCTTAAATTCTGAACCATCAAATATTAAACGGCCACCGAACCGTCAAGATTAGAACAGCTGCGTGCACACCGCGCGAGGCCATCTTCCTTTATAAAGGCGGCTATGGATGAACTCACAGCTTCAAACGTGAACTAAACAGAAACACGACCTCAGACAAGTTCACTTTTACTGTAAAAGTAACTTCACTCTGAATCTGACACTAATATATAAATACAGACTCAACAAAAAATTGAAGAAGTAAGGTACGTGTCATCAAGGTAGATATTTAATCGAAACGTGTTCGAAACGATAAAAAAGGTGAACGGACTGGAGTATATAACACAAGTTTAATAAAAGTAAAAATGCGTGAGAAGTCCAGCCTCGAGCTCTAACAAAACAAAGTAAGTCGTCTTACCTGAGAGTTACTTTCCGGAAGTAAGAAAACACCCAAAAGAAGAAGTACTAAATTTAATTTAAAAATCGGCGAACGCACGTACTGCTGTTAATTCTTCGATCGGGGCGGCCGCATCCCTTTATTAGCAGAGGTTTATAGCCGCGGTTGGCGCTTTTCCTGCGCCGAGTCTCTCGGTGCCCGACGCCGCCGAGCACCAGGTGTGCTGTCGGGTCTCAGCCGCCCCGCCGCGTAGGATCTGACGTGCGCGCACGCGCGCGCAGGAAGTCGAGCCAGGTGATCTTCGCGTGGAGCAGCTTGTTCTCCGCGGTGCGAATCGGAGTAGCACGTGGGCTGCGCCGATATTCGTCGCTCGTGAACCAAACAAACATGTAAAAGCGCTCATACGTTTTGCTTTATTCTGTTTACTGCCTTTCTATTTTTACATGTAGATTTTTAGCTATGTTCAATAATCAGCTATGTTCAATAATCAGCTGTACGTTCAGTTTGCTTTAAGTCATGACACCACTTGCACCAAAAGAAATTCCTTGTACTTATCTGTACTTGGTGAATAAAGATGATACATTATATACCTCATAATTTATTTCTGCGCCAGTGATCAGTAATTACGGAGATATAAAAATGCATTTGCTGTCATTAACGTAAATGGCATCATGCATTATCTGTTTATTTATTTGTGCCCCAGTGACCAGTAATAAGCCATACGGGTATGCTACAGCGCGTGTGCTTCTGCCTGTACATGTGAAGTTCTGTCATGCTTCATTTTGAAACTTGGACAGTGAGTTTTGACCCTTAAAATCTGGTAATACTGCAGAACATAGAAGACTTCTTTGTGATCGAATTTCGCAAATCAAATATTATCCACTTGATATGCTCCCATACTTCACCACTGTCTGATATTACTGCAAAGTTGTGAAAAAGTTTCAAGTGGATAAATGATAAACATAGTTACCAGTCCATCTTTCACTGCTGAGCAGGATTGCAGTGGGCCTGGTCTGTCCAAGGCAACACTGGGTATAAGGTAGGGGTCCACCATGATTGGGTCCCAGATCATTGTGGGACACATTTTGGATACTTTAGAGAAGCCATTTGGCACGGCAGGAGGAATCCCAAGCACTCCGAACCAGAACGGACCCTGACAAGAGCACGATGGTCTATCACCCAGGGTAGGGTCTTCCAAGGGGCCACCAGCTTAGCAAACTATCTGTGCCACCAGGCTGACAGTATTTATTGTTGCCACCATCAAGGTTCATGTTTTTTTCTCATTTTTTTTTTGTCACTTTTCACTGAAGCTTGTCTGGGGCGTCTGC
Source organism: Stomatorhinus walkeri (assembly GCA_026784285.1). Lineage (NCBI taxonomy): Eukaryota > Metazoa > Chordata > Actinopteri > Osteoglossiformes > Mormyridae > Stomatorhinus > Stomatorhinus walkeri. The sequence goes on from JAODUD010000045.1 coordinate 15,032,372, forward strand.
TGACCCACCAGCTGCATCACCGTCTGGTACAGGAACCGCAAAGCCTCAAACTGCAAATCTCTCCAGTGAATAGAGAGGAGAACAGTGGAGGTCACATGGACCTCTACCCACCCTCGAGGATATTTACAACAAATGCTGCAGCAAAAGAGCCCCCTCCATCACAAGGCAATAGCTGGATCACCCCCTTTTACCTGCTGAAAAAGGCTCTACAACAGTGTTTTTCCCAAGTTAATAGACTTATCAACTCCCACGTCCCCCGTAAATGCTGATAGAACAAGTGTCAAGCTGCATATTTACCCTATAATATTATTTTGCAGTGCTCGTATGTGGCGACCGTCCCCAGGGGGCTTGTCAGGGAGAAAGGGACTGGTGTGGGTCTCACGTCAGGGGCGGGGAGAGCAGGGCAGCCCTGTGGAAGGGTTACGTCACTGCTCACCCATACAGGAGATTAATGCTAATATAATTTCTTATGATTAATTCAATAAGTTATCAGAAATCCTCTACTTAAAACAGTGCAAGGCAAAATATAGTAAGAATAATAAATATTAATGAGGATGATAATAATTATCACAACCATTATAATCATTATCATCATCACCTTATTCATTTTTTATCATTATCATATACAAAGATTGTTACATATATCCATATATATATGTAAATTTAAATTTTCTGTATTTATATATTCAAGGGCACTTAAATACATACATTTATATACATACATATATCTTATATGGCATGTTTCTTAACTTGGGTGTTTCTAAAAGCAAGAGACTTAACTGGAAATGTAAATCACCATGAGGTAATTAAGGGGATTTACATTTCCAGTTAAGTCTCTTGCTTTTTTTAATGTGTGTTTAACCTTCAGCGCTAACTTTTCTTTATTTGAAGATTTTATCAAAACTTATCAAAACTTTACTACTTTACTACTAGATTTGGGTATGGATGGTAGATTTCGGTATGTTTATAATAATAATAATTAACAATAAATAAATAGTATTATTATTGTTGTTATTTTTCATTATGCCTGCATAGCCTATTTTCTTTGTCAAGAACGAACAAATAATATGAAGAGATATATTGGCTAATTTACCGAAATTTCAGTCCGATACTCAAATTTGATCAATATTCAAAGTTAGAAGCATTAAATCTACTACTGAAACGATCTAAACGTACGTGCTTGCGACCAGCAAAGCACCACTGAGGTACTAGTGGTGTAGATGTGAGTATTAACGAGTACGTAAGTAACGAATATCAGGCTGTAACGAATCGTTACGAGTATTCAGCCGTTCAAGGATTCGTTGCTGACAGTAACGAAATGACTGATCAAACCGCCCAATCGGCACTCACCTTGCAGACTGTTGTTTGCTGCAGTTCTGGCTGCCATGCAGTTGCAGCTGGTTTCCATTATCTGAAGCCTGCGCTCATTTACTGCATGTTGTATGGCCCACATACGAATCTGATGGGGGGGGCATGTCATGACCTGCTCGTCCGATCGTGTGCTACGCCCCCTGGTTTAATCTCTTGAGGATTCCCCGAGTTCACCAGTTGTTTCCTGTTGCTGTCATTAGTTCTCTGGTACTCTCAAGTCCAGGTGTACGACCATTCTTAGGAAGTTTAATGCATATCGGCACAGGTATTTTTTTAGTGTGGTATCTCTATTTTACTTAAATGTGAAAATTGAGTAGTTTTTCCCACCACTGCAAATCATGTCCTACAATAACTGGGTAACAGTTTACTTGACGGGGCACATATATCATAGTATTATAATATTACTTATGCATTAATTAACCACAAAATATGTCTTATAGATACATACTGATCTCATGTTAATTCACCATTAATGAATTATGACGTATCTTTTCTCAAGTAGCCCATTTACTATATTCGTTCATGATCTGTTCGTGATTTGTTCTTTAGTAGTGACTGAGTTATTACTAAAATATTTGTGCCCCCGTCAAGTGTTACCAATAACTGTTCTTTCCGACCCAAAATTTAGAGACGACAGGTTAAGTTCCTCTGTCAACACAGAAAATAAATGCCAATAGCCGCAACAGAATATCAGAAATATTTGTTCCAACTTTGTATGACATCAAAAAACCAGTGATGAACTGGGATATTACATCGTGTTTATTACCACAAGAAGTTAAAAGACAAAAACTAAAACTTTTCCTGTTACACCTCTGATTGTGTTATATTTCCATAGGCGAAATATGTATAAAACCGAACCGAAATATGAGCATCATGCTTTGGGCAAGGGTTATCAAATACAAATACTCTCATACGGAGCTGCGGGATTTAAATTCAAACAGACCGAGGCTCCACCTAGTGGCTGATCTAAAGGGAGCATCACTGGCGGAACGACAGTCAGTGCAAAGGGCGTAATTTGGGGTTGAACACTGGGCAGTGGACAACGGAGGGTGGAGGGTGTGTCTTATTTATCTGTTAGTTGAAATTTCGTTCCATTGCATTATGAACCGAAAGCAAAAGATATATGAACTTATTTATGTCCGTTAACTGGCTAGCAGATGAGTCTGACTTACAATGTCCAATTTAAATTTCTTATTTTTTATGACAAACCCATAAAAGTTTATATTGTATATCTTAAGGATATTTGACAACAACCACAGTTCGTCTCAGTGGCAACAGGTGACCAGGGGACCTGGCTAGTCCCCCCGACGTAAACGCGTAAATTTGTTGACCCAGGCCCATTCATTTAACAGAAGATCTGTATATATACAGATATATGTACTGTATAATTGAACTCTTTTTTTTGATCCAGACATATTTCTGTTGCACACTATTAAATTAAGGAATTATTAAGTCATTCAGTATATAACAAAGGTAAAATGCCATATCACACGATGGTAATCCTGAAAACCCTGTCTCTATGTGTCCAGGTAGGAAATCTCAAATATTTGATGATTTTATGTTTGTACCTGCTAGTAACCATTGGAAAACATGTCCTTTATTTCAGCACAGAAAACATAATTTTAATGTTTTCATGTTATTAAATACCATATTGAATATGAAAAGCTAGTATAAACTTAATAGGTAAAGGTCATCACGATATATAGGTGGCCAAGAAACTGTGTGTTAAATATTATTATGTTTAAAATCCATCCTTCAGTATCATATTTGTCATTCACCACGTTATACCACAATACGTGTTCTGCTGAATGGCAGTAGCTTTGTAATCCCATATTTTACAACATTGCGATTCATATTTACTATTTAAAAGACGTTTAAATACTTCTTAAAGCCATATTTTATGACATTTAAGGCATTTCTTTTTCAGGTATTTCACGTTGGCTTTATACTGTAGATATCACCGCCTAATAAGGAGAGGCTCGCATGGCAAAGACTGAAGACAACCTCAGCGCCAACAGAAAAGATAATACGGGAGAGAACCACACACGAACGAATCTGCTAACAAAGGAACCTTACTAACGAAAAAAGGGGAAAGGACAAATTATTTACGTTTTCATCTACAGTGTGATATATACAAATGGGAATGCAAGAATTAGATAATCCGCATGGAAATTAACCTGAAACGGTTCGGTAGCGAAGTATAATTTCAAAGCGCTGTCAATCAAACAGAGGTGCAGTCCCTTTGACAGATTCTCCAATTAGCGTGCAGCAGCCCGGCGTCCTGGCCAGCCCACTGCTTCATTTACTGCAAGAGACGCTGAGCTAGCTTTGCTGCACTGCAAGTCCAGTGAAGCTGCTCTTCAGTGGGTCTTGTTGGCTCATCGTTCTACGGGAATGTAATGTTTGAGAAAAAAAAAACACATTAGGCTACTTGCGAGAAATTACTGCTGATTCTGAACGAACTGGCCATGTGGTTTAACACGTTCCAGCACGTTATTTGTAATAGCATTTTAAATACAACAGTATATATTTCATGACGTTTTCCGTAATGTTTTAAATGAGGAGGACATCCCCTTATAGATTTAGAGCAGCCACTGCCGGATCAACTGTAATATTTACCCTATAAAGGGTGTTGGCTTTTTGGTCGTTTTTTGTTTGTCCGATTTCAGCTTTATAACAAGGTTGGTAACAGTTTACATGACGGGGCAGAATTACAGTGGACACCGCATATAGTGATTACGTGTTTCTGGGTGAAATTGATCCGTATAACCGATTACTGAGCTGTGTATAATTGCGATGTGCTATAATAGAGTACAGTACAGTACTTAAAATGCAGCTTATTGTAGTTTCGCTGCTGCATCTCAGTGGCTCGTTTTTTTTGCAGTTTATCCTAATCTTTGACGAGTCTATATTTGTCATTGTCAGAAAACGACTTTCTTTTTCCCCGTCAGGTTTTCTGTGCACACAGCATCAGCCTTATTAGCTTTTTCATACATATAAGCGTTTGATCACTCTAACCTTGATCAGTTCAAGCGGCTTCCACTGTAATATAGTACTATACTATTACTTATGTATTAGTTAACCACAAGCTAAGGCTTAGATATGGGGTGGCATGGTGGTGCAGTGGTTAGCACGGTTGCCTCACACCTCTGGGATCTGGGTTCAAGTCTCTGCCTGGGTGTGGAGTTTGCATGTTCTCCCTGTGTCGTCGTGGGGTTTCCTCTGGGTACTCCGGTTTCCCCCCACAGTCCAAAGACATGCTGAGGTTAATTGCAGTTGCTGAATTGCGTCGGTGTGTGACTGGTGCGTCGGTGTGCCCAGTGATGGGTTGTGGAGCCCTTTTGTCCTGGGTATGACGTCTAAGCTATATCCAGCCCTGCAAGGAGGTCCTCCAACTCACAGGGAAAATGTGGGGGTTGGTGGCAGGACTGGCACCACCAGCTGCATGGCTGCACTCAGGTTCTCATCCCTGAGGTGGTGGGTTGGGTGCAGCCCTATGCTGTAATTACCACATGCTCCCTTACCTCTCTCATGTTTATTCGTCATTAATGAATTGGGACACATATTTTATCTCAAGCAGTAAGTATATTTGTTAATTTTGTAAACCTCAGAACTACTGAAGGAAGAAGCCATAACACATGATACTCTCATGTTTGTTCATCATTAATTAATCATGACCTAACCTTTATTCCAAGCAGTTACTATAGTTGTTACTACATCTAATTCTGTAAGCCTCTGTGAAGTACCGTAGGAACTACTGAAGAAACAAGTAATGAATAACATGTGAAATACTGATCCCATGTTTGTTCATCATTAATTAATCATGACCCAACTTTTATCCCAAGCAGTTACTAATTTGTTACTACATCTAATTCTGTAAACCTCTGTGAAGTACCGTAGGAACTACTGAAGAAACAAGTAATGAATAACATGTGAAATACTGATCCCATGTTTGTTCATCATTAATTAATCATGACCCAACTTTTATCCCAAGCAGTTACTAATTTGTTACTACATCTAATTCTGTAAACCTCTGTGAAGTACCGTAGGAACTACTGAAGAAACAAGTAATGAATAACATGTGAAATACTCATGTTTCCTCATCATTAATGAATCATGAGGCATCTTTTAGCTCAAATAGCGACTATATTTGTTCATGATTTGTACTTCATTAGTTATTACTAAGTATTTGTGCCCCATCAAGTAAAGTATTACCAAAAAGTAAAAAAATGTGCGTCATTAGAATCTTGCGCCCCTATTGGGGCGCGGATTGATTAGTGGATTATTTTCATCACATTATTTTAAATTCTCTCTTGTTTTTCTTACGACAGTGGGACAAACCACAACCCCCGGTCACCCCCCAAAAATAGGAGCGCTCCCTGTTGGCCACCCCAATCTAAATTCTTAATTTTCTGCAGGCACTGAGATTGACACAAATGCAGACAAGACAGAAAGACAGGCTGCCAGTCCTCGGTTGTATGGTGATCTTTTTATTAATTTGTGTTCATACAGAGTTCGTCTTTAAAAGTCTGCGGTGATCTGCGCACTCACAGAAATCTCTTCCCTTCAAAGCACTTGATATAAGAATGCATCAAAAAAGCATCGTAACAAAATAATGAAATCATAATTACTTTTTAACATAAAATAAATTAGTAAATAAAAAGGGAGAACAAACAGTACTCCGAAATAAGACGTTTGGGGGGGGGGGGGGGGGGA
>JAODUD010000045.1:15040682-15056031 GCA_026784285.1 Stomatorhinus walkeri
CAAGTACCCTCCCATTCGGTCTGAGGAGTGAAAGCGTTCCAAATTTACAGCTCGCCCAGGAAAAGTGCATTTTCTGAGGCAGGAACAAATCCCAAACCAAAAAAAAAATAATTCCCTTGTATATCTCAGGTTGGCCCAGATTACAGACCATAAGGTAGTCGGCACGCAGCAGGAATAAACGTGCAAAAAGGATGTAGGAATACCAGAGGCACGCCCCTTTCATGTACAGCACAGACTTTACATTTTCCTTTTGTCGGTATAACAAAAAAAAATTAAAAAAAAAACATTGGAAGGCCAAATCTCGGCACCGCACCCGTGCCCCCCACCTTTCCCAGCAGCTGAGTGGGAATTACCAGACATGAAAAATAAACCGCGTCCAGCTCACATTGGAACTCGAGAAATGGAAAACAACATGGCCGCTAGCCAACTCCGCTTACACAACACCGCCTTGCTTAGAAATATAGGTACGAGATCGTCCGAATTATTTTCCTGATATGCTTTGACCTGACATCCAAAATGGCTCCCTGAAAGGATGTGCGCGACGAGTGACCGACGTTCTAGAATTACAACAAGTCCTATGGCAGATATATAAATACAGTGGAATTTAACGAAGATGATTTGACAGAATAATTCCTATTCAATATATTCTATGTATTCTATAAGGCTCAATTCCATTAAGGAAGCTCACTCAACAAGTGTAACGAATCTATTCGGTTTATATCTATGATACTTATGTCGCCAGAAAGACAGGCATTTTTTCAAAATGGCCGCTGTCTCCCAATACGAGTTCTTTTCTGCAGCAGCATGAACACCCTCTTTCACAGCAAAGCCCCCGTGACACCCGCAGCGGCTGCAGCAGAAAACATGGAACGTTACATTAAAAATTGTGCCAGGAAGTTTCTGTTGTTCATTTTAAATGTTTTAAAATCTGTATTTAAAATCTGTCGCTCTCCTCCGTCACCCTGGCCCCAGCACTGCCCCTCTTAAACGTAGCCTTACCTAGTAGGCTTAGAGAACTGGGGGGTGAGTAAGTGAACGCGAGCAGAGAGAGGAGTAGAATGGAAAGAGAAAGAAAGTGTGTCATTCAGGGTCACAAACTCCTACAATGTTTTTTTTTATTTTCTCTTTTGTCGTTGCAATACAAGAAATTAGTCGTATATCTTCATATCTTAGTTACTTCCGTTGTTGCTTTTGTTAATTTGGTTCTTATTTACAATGATGGATTAGAGTTATAGGTGGACTAATCAGTTGTAACAATCAGAAACCCCTCCACCTTAACAGCACTCAGGGATCGTGTCCAGCTTCACCTGAAAGTGTCCTGGAGGAGGACCTGGGCGTGGCTGAGGGGGCGGAGCCCCTCATCTGCCCCGCAGAGGAATTATGGGAAGGGTTTCCTTTATGTTCTATACGTATCCAGAGCAGATAATAAAAAGGAGAAAGACAGCTTCCTTTAAAGTTCTCCATCACTCCTGGCTGGAGTTTCTTCACCCCATGAACCCTGAACTTTGCCCCCGCCTCACGGACTGCCCAATCACGGCGCTTTTGCGTGGTTTTCCCCATCAGAGGGGATTCGGTCTGGCACAGGACGTGAGCATGGAGAGGGATAATCGTGGGTAATCGTGCCGTCCTCAACCCTGTGCCACCGCCCGACACATTCTCAGGCTACTTTCGCCGTTCTTCCTCACTTCTCCTCCGCTGCTCTGCTCTCGGTTTCAGGGCAGATTTTGCATTGAATTATTATTATTATTTTTTTTTGGCAACACCGAAGAGCATTCTGGGAACACCCAAAGCGTGACGTTGGCACATCGCAGGCCTCATGGAGCAAGGGGAACGAACGAAACAGCAGGAGGAGAGGAGACTGCAGTGAGACTGAGGAGGAGGCGTGCGAGGAGGGTCAAGGAGGACCCAGAACAAAGTGGGGGGGGGGGAGTCGCATTTGATGATGGGTGAGGGTCCAGACGTCTACAGGGATGCATGTAGACTTTGGGGAGGGGGCGCTTGTGGTGTGAAGAAGAAGGGAGCAGAACAGTCCAACGATGGGGCACTGTGGAGAGGGAGGGAAGTGAGGAGAGAAGGAAGGGAGGAAATAAGGAGGAAAGTCGAGGCGGATCATTCTGCGTAGCCGTGGGTCTGTTCGCATGTCTTTCAGATAAAATTAAAAAACGATAACGGAGATGAGAGGCGATGAACGGGAAGCAGTGAGGATGAGCGAGATAGGGAGAGTGGGTGTGACACCGGCCATCGGGGTGTCCTGGCCCCCCCGCTCCGCTCACCACCATCTGAGTCACAAGCTGGTGACCAGCTGCATCTGCCCGTCACCCTCACTGTGCGGGGGCTCCACGGCTGGCGCGGGCGCCAGGTAGCCCTCCCCGCTGGGCCTCCGGGGGGCGCTCTGGTAGAAGGTCTGCATGGCAGTGCCGCGGGGGCCCAGTGCGGGCCGGCCCGAACTGTAGTAGAGCTCCTCGGGCGGCTGTGCGGAACGCGGCGCCACTTCCAAGGGCTCGGGGCTGCTGTCGGGGTAGGGCGAGTCCCGTAGGGCGGGCGAGCGGCTGCTTGCTCCGCCCCCGTCAGCCTCCAGGCTCTCAGTGAGGTCAGCGGCGTAGCTCTCGGACTCGTCGGGGTCGCTTTGGTAGAGCACGGACTGGGCACGCTGCAGGAGCAGCGGCTCCTCCAGCGCTTTGTAGAGCCGCTCCACATCCCGTGGAGGGAGGGGCTCCTCCTCCCCCGATCCCACGTCCGCACCTCCCCGTGAAGCTCCTCCTCGGGCCCTCGCCAGAGTGCCTGCCCGCTCCCCCTGAGCCCCAGCCCCGGCCCCAGCCACACCACCTCGCAGGTTGTTGTGAACCAGCTCCGAAATGATCATCTTCTCGAACGCGGCGGCATCAGACAGGTTCCGTCGGATGCTGCACCCGCCGAGGGTCTCCGAGCCCCTTGCATGCAGGAGCGGGGGGGAGCTGTCCGAGCCCCCGACCCCGCCCCCTAGAAAGTCCCCGGAACCGATACTGCGTAGGGAGTAGCTGTTGTTAAAGTTCCCGTTGAGCGGTAGGGTCTCCATGCCACAGGAGTCCCGACTCTTGGAGAGAGTGCCCTCTAGAGTGGGAGACAGGACAAGAGCGGCTCTTAGGTCTGACAGTCAGCCGACAGCGATTGTTGGTTTAATAAACAAACGAAAACTCTTACTTGGGTCTCGGAAGGTCCCTGGTCCGCAGAGAGGAGTGAAAAAAAGGAGAAAAGAAACATGAATGATGGAGCAGGCTGGTCGCTTGCTCTCTCTCTCCATCCTTCTCTGACACTCTCACTCTCTCAGGCTGTCACAGTCTGTCTGACACCTTTCTGCTCCGTCTCCCTCCCTCCCTCGCCAACAGTCTCAGAGGTCCCGACAGCTGTAAACTGTACACTCCGCCGACACATGACGGGAAGCAGCGCGCTGGCGTTACACGTACACGCACGCGTGCCCGTCGCCGACGGCCACATGTGCGGAGAACGGCGGGAGGCGGGGACGGGGGCCTCGTCAACAAGCACAGCTGTCCCCACCGCGTCTGTCAGCCTTGACGGCACAGCGCCTCGAAAATTAAAAATCCTGCTTTTTTTTTTTCTTTTAAATGACTATAGACGGATTAGCAAAGAGCATCAAACCGGGAATGAAAAGTATGCTGATTTAAATTTTAATGCCTAATACGATTTTAATCAACATTCATCACCCGTGACGAGAGCAATTAGACATTCTAATGAAGTCGACCTCCTGCTTCCTGTAAAAATGTGTCACTTAGAACTGTAGGCTCATCGTGCTGATGCATTATGTCGAAGCTCTTTCAATTATTCAACAGAAATAGCATCTGAAATCCACCCCCCCACCTCCCCCAGCAGGGGACCCAGCTGCTGTTCTAGTCTTCAAAACAGACCCGGGGTCTCATGCTACCCTCTACATACTGCTGACACTCAGACACACTCGCCCTTACTAAGAGAAGCACACGCACGCACATACATATAACGTCGCGAATCGGGGGCATGCGGCTGCGGGTGACACATGGAGACGCGCGCGCCGGAACGTGACCCACACTGGAGGAGACACGCAGCCAAACGATTGGGCAGGCGGAGAGACGAGCAGGCGGGCTGACCAGTGGAGTTGAAGACGCCGGGCGACGGCGGGTTGAAGCTCTCTGCCAGTAGAGTGTTGTAGGGGGAGGTGCCAGAGCGAGTCTGCAGCACCGGATTGGTCAGGAGGTGGTTACCCATGGTTGCTGGAGAAAGGCGGGGGGGGAGGAGAGGGATGGGAAGCGGAAAGCGAGTCGAGGGGGAGCGTTAGCAAACACCTCACAGGTTCAGAAAGGTTCATCCAGGAAAACGCTCGGTGAGGAGGCCAGCGCTACGTTTTTTTCGATACCCACGCTCAAAAAGCTTAGCGGGTAAACGGTGAAGCCACAGGGGGAGCAGGCACCTGCGAGGGCTTCAAACAGACGGCAAGAGCACCTTGGCTTCAGCAGGAGATACGATCTCACGCAATCTGAGGGACACCATACGGAGGGAGGGCAGGAGAGGCACCGACTCGCACCGCGCCAGCGAATCTGGGCCGATCCCCATCATGGGGGAAGAGCGGTTCATGGGAAATGCGAAGAGGCAAACTGAAGGAGATGAGAGGATGTTTGATTGATAACGCCGGCTCTTCTCTCCGAGATAATGTCCGATTTAATTATTCTGCTTCGCCGTGAAATCGCTTTGTGCGCATCTCTCTGCAGCTGTTCTCCCTTGGCCAATAAAGAACAAAAGAAAAGATTTTATTTTCAACAAGCCTGTTTGTCTTTCTACTGTTTTTTTCTTTGTTAAAACCCTCAATTTTCATTAACGCCCCCATCCCGGGCCGGCCCCCTTATTAAATCCCCTGAAACCGGCTATCAGCTTATCCCATCACATGCCACTGCCGCTCGCTGCAATTACGCTAATTGCCTCCTACTAGCCCACACAATAATTAGTTCATTAACAGTGAAAACGCGGGACGGAGGTCTAGAACGCATCGGGCGATTTAACACGCAGCTACGTCTGCCGCCACGAAGACCCAGATCCCGACGATTACAGGCATCGCGGCAGGGAGGACGATGATGATGACGATGATGATGATGATGATCGGAGTGGTAGCCGGGAGCATGTCCATTACTGCCTTCTCATTGAGTTTGGGGACATTTATGAAGGCGGGAGGGAGAGAACGCGAGCGAGGGAAAGGCAGCGGAGGACAGAGATGGAGAGACGGACAGAATTGCGAGACCTGGAGAGACCCGGAGAGACCCGGAGAGACCTGGGGAGACCTGGGGAGACCTGGAGAGACCTGGCGTCACGTAAGGTTTCCCTGGCTCCATGTTGTCCTGCAGTGGGATGCAGACTCACCGCGGTTCAGCGTGGGGGTGCTGTTTATGTCCCCCGCCATGAAAGAGGACTCCGTCTGCTTGCGGACCGTGTCGTTCCACATCCTGCGTATGCGACTCTGGGGGCAGAGAGAGGCACGGGGCCCGGACGGGGCCCTTGTCAGTCACAGGGGCGGCGCACAGCCGGGGCCATCGCGGGGAGACAAAGCGGCGGATGGAGCCCGTTCGTCATTCGGAAAGGCCTGTCACACAAGGACGGCTGGCCCAGAGCTGCCTGCTGAGCACAAAGGGGCCGCAAAGCCCGGGAATGTGTGCAAGGCGGCGTTACACATCGCACACGTCAAACGCCTGTCTGTCACAGCTTAACAGCCCTCTTAAAGCCCACGGAGAGCCATTACAGAGCATTCTAATTCCTCACATGGCAATATGTGTTTATAGACAAGCATGACTGCATATGTCAGGTGTGATAAGTTATTATTTATGTATTGTAAAGCATTATAGATGAAACATTTTGTTTTACGACCACATTAATAATGAAGAGTGGACAGTCACAGGAAGCTAAGTAAATGCAGACAGAAAGAGTCGGGGAAGATAAATAAGTGAGGAGAGCTGCAATCTAGCTGGGGCTGACGTGTCTATCAGCGGAGGAGACGGGCTGCATCCCCGTGCGTCTCCAGGGGGTGCCCTCACCTGCCTGGTGGCGGAGGCGTGCCGCGCCTGGTTGCCCGTGTAGTAGCGGTTGTTGGCTCGCAGCGCTGAGGTCTTCAGGGAGCTGTGGGAGCTGGTGGTGGAAGAGCGGCTGCAGCAGTAAGAGTGGCGGAGACACTTACTGTACTCCTTGTGGACCTGAGGACAGATACAGGGGGTCATGTGCATGCGCACACACACACACACACACACACACACACATAGATGCAGACAGATAGTGACCTTCTTCTGCAGGGCGCAGTGGAAGATGAAGATGAACATGCCCTGGAAGGCGTTGAAGGTGGTGAAGAGGTAGGCCATGATGATCGTGTTCTCATTGATGAAGAGGAGACCAAACGCCCAGGTCAGGCCCAGGAGGAAGAGCAAGGCAATGGCCCCCAGAGCCCAGGACCTGTCGGCAGACACCGTCATCTTCTAACACGCTTCCTGAGTCGTCCATTTTCCCAGTTCACTACCCCTACCTCACCGCCTCACCCTTCACACATCCTTCTCTCATTCGCATTCATCCCTCTATTCTGACCCGCCCCTTAACCCCGCGTGTCCCAGCATCCCCCGTGCCCCGACAGCACGCCGGGCCTCACTTGATGTTGTCAAGGCGACTGGAGTCGGGTTTGAGGGCTGAGGAGCTGCGGACCATCTTGTGCAGGGTGATCAGCAGGAACATGAGGTTCAGCTGGAGCCGGAGGGGAAAACCAGGCATTAGCCAGCAGGTGGCGCTGTGATGTGCATCTTGATATGTATCTCATGACTGACAGAGACTCACCACAATGACGAAAGAGACCGGTCCAATGAAGCTCCAGATAAAGTAGTTATCCACGCGCAGCCAGCACCTGTGCGGGGTTGACGTCATGTGATCAGTCACAGGGTGGGGAGGCGCCTGGGAGAATGCGGCGGGGGGGGGGGGCACGCACGCTTTTTTGGTGCCGTAGCTGCGGTAGTCGATGGCCGCCGAGATGCCCACCACCAGCGCCGGGAAGCAGTACCCACACAGGTAGTAGTACTTCTTGCGGGAACACTCGCCCTCGAAGACCTCCACCAGCATCAGGTAGAGCTGGACGCCTTCCAGACACATCCAGGAGAAGGCAGCCAAGAAGAAGAAGTGCAGGAGTCCGGCGAAGATGGGGCAAGCGATCTGTGTGCGGGTGGGGGGAGGCGACAAAACAGGAAAGGAGGAAGGGAATGATATGCAATCCCTGTAATTACATCATCATCGTTGGATGCTGCTCTGTGAAGTGGTACCTTCATCTCTGCACTCGTTTACAGCGGTCTGGGCCATGTAGCATTATGCTGCAATCGGCTACTTTCGTCTGGATTCCATAGTCTCTCAGTGAGGGAAATTTCTTTTACATTTCTATTTCTTTGGTAGAAGCTTGAGGTCAGAGAGCAGGGTCAGCCAGCACCGCTATAGAACAACTGGGTTATGGGCCATTATCAAGAGCCCAACAGTGACTATATGCTGGCCAAGGGATTTGAATCCATAATCTTCTGGGGAGGGTCATATACTTAACACACAGGGCCGGACACGGGCAAACTCACGTGGTACTGCGTCTTGTCGATGCCGATTAGGAAGAGGAGCTCGGCGATGAAGAGGTTGATGCAGAGGTTCTTGTGAATGGTGTTGCGGTCGGTCTGCAGGCCACGCAGGCAGCAGAAGGTGGAGATGCAGATGGCCAGGCACACGAGGGAGATGACGATTCCCACCCAGGTGATCACAAAGAGGATGATCTCGTGCATGTGGCCAGGGTACTGGCAGGGAGAGAGAGCGCCGGTGAAATCACCCCATTACAGTAATGACCACAACACCTAATTCAACCACTGTGAAGACAACAGCTGAAACATGATAGCTAAACGATTTCTGAGCGACTCCCCGTCACTCTATCTCTCACAAATGATTAGACCGAACGAAACAGTAACAAAGCAAAACAAAGGACAACTTTAAAAATTCTGCTGGATGGAACCTGCATACTTGCCCCTAATTTAATTAATTTGCTAAAAATACTTTTCTATATTTCTCCACAAATCTAACTAGATGAACTGCTACCTTTGTAATCTATCCATCTGTGACCGGTCAGTTTTTACATTTTTATATGAATAATTAGCAGAACATAAAACAGCTCGCTCTTCCTATTTCATCTTGCTAATACTTTATTTAGCAACTTCTGCCGCATCCCCTCCAAGTCACGAATGCGGCTAGTCATACGTGTGGGCTTATTCGACAGTTTTTCGGCGCACAGAAGAGGTCATTTCGAACACAGCTGGGGCGTTGCGGACCTTAGGCCGGCGCACGGGCGCGTCTGCGCGTTCACGTCTCATTTCAGCTCGGCAGGTTTGTCGAAACAGTGATTTTCTTATCGAGCCAAGTAATACTAAGTTTGGTGTTCCGGTATCAATACCAAAATCGATACTGCCGGCAAATTAAGTTTGCCGAGCGGGGAGGGGGTTGTTCGTATTATTTTAATTTAACGTTAAAAATAATAAATCACAAAAAATAACGCATTACTTTAACGATAGAGCCGATCCTCAGAATGAAACATTAAGATGGAAAGAATCAATATCCAGAATTGCCAACTTTGGTCAGCCGGCTCAAGTGAGATTTTCAAGTCGAGATAAGTCTGTACACACATGAAGGATCCGCAAATTTCCCCAACGCTAATAATTTTAGGTTTATAATGGAATAAAATTAGATTTGCTGCAAGATTTCTTGCGTGATCTCGTGGGCGCGCAAAATGATCTCGTGCGAATTAGAAAGTAAGAACATTTTTTTGCAAAGAAAAGTATGAAAGTGTGAATTGGCAAATCATAATATTTCAACCAATACATACATTTTTATTTATTTATGTTCTGGAGCGTCCGTGGAAATTGTCCAGCAGAGTTGCCAGATCGGCGGGTTTCCCGGCCAGTCGGGTTATTTTGAAAATACAGTTACGGGTAAATACTAAGGAGATCCCGGATTGCGGGTTTTTGGGCTGCTTTCATAATGTTAGGCGGCAGCGGACTGTAAGGGGGAAAAGGAAATTAATTATCTTAAATGCAAGTGATTCCTAATCCTGAGGAATACCTGAATCGCCAACCACGGAAAGCCGGGTTGCAAAATTCTCACGCAAGAAAACTTACGGCAGATTTACAATATTCAATATAAACCTAAAAATAGGCTCATCAGAAGCGTTGGGGGTAGTTTGCAAGTCCTACAAACTATTCACAAGGCGATAAAACTGTTACATAGGCTACATCTAATTGCGCGTGCAAACTAATCTCGAATTGAAAGTCTCACTCCAGCCAGCTGACCAAAGTCAGCATCCCAGGAAGAGCGCGTTCGTCTACATGACGTCATTGTGTATAACTGTGATTTTAAAATGTTGAACATTTGAATGTGATCAGCATGCAAAATACTGGTTTATTTCTCTGAGATACAGTATACTAGGATTTCAAATATTGGGTTAGTGTCAGCTCCCCAGACCACAGACTGGAGATTTTTGCTGTCCAGTTTGAATGTTGCACGTTTCATTTATGAACGCTTTTATGTATGTCCGGTACAGCTGCATGTCTGCATGCGTGATGCGTCCCCACACTGTACTTTTACGCGTCTCACGATGCGCACAGGGCGCGCGCCTGCGGCACCTACGGCTGGCTCGCGGTGCGCCATGAGAACGGCGAAGTTGGTGAGGTGGCTGCAGGAGCAGGTGGTGTGCGTGCCGTTGGTGTCCAGAAGCTTGCAGCCCTGCGAGGACCACTGGCCCGTCATGGTGCGCTCCGAGTAGTTCCAGAAAGAGCAATTCGGGCTGAAGTGGTTCTCCAGCTGCAGAAACACACGCGCACTTTAATCACAGACATGTACTTCGTGTGTGCAGGTGCGGGACCAAATGTAGACGCCTCTAATTTTCATGTTAGTAGTGCACGCGTGGTTTCCTTGCGCAGTTAAAAACTAATGCACATAAATTAAACGTAGATTAACTAAATGCGCGTGTTTACGAAGATAACACGCTCTTTTATAATGGGATTTTACTCCGTATAATCTGTTCTCTTCTGAGATTTCAGCGGCAAAGTTTGTCTCCGATAAAGGTATCTCCTACCCTTATCCAAAATTTATATTTTGTTCAAATATGGGCATTATCAAGCTTATTAAACTTCCACTTTCAGGGCGGCATTATTGCTGGTAACTATCTTGAAAAGACCTATAATGCTTTGCAAGGGAAACGGAGTTACATTTAGGCGTCCTACAATTTTACACTTTTTTTGCAGAGGACGTGTTAAAGGCATCTACCCGCTTTTGTACTGACATAAGCAGTCTCTTCCTATGATAACATCTTAAACCAAACGCAATTAAAAAGAAAAATATGCGATGTCTTAGGGTGTGGGAGAGTATCTTTTTGACAATGTTTTCGCAGATAAATCGTGAGAAAGACACCCGTGGTTCCTGCTTCTCCATAACTTAAGTTTATGAGCTGTGCTGAAAAGAGTTTAACGTAGTGACTGACATGTGTTTCTGTAATTACATAGTGCGGAGCCGATTTCTCTGCACTGATTAAACAAAACCTGTAATTTATTACCTTGTGGGACATTTTTGGACCCCACAAGGATAACTTCAATTTTATTTAAAAGAAATGCAATAATAATTAAAAATAAAATGACGAAATACTTTTGTTTGGTTACTTATGGTCAAGATTGTGGCTCGATAGGGGTTGAGGATGTTACAGTTGGGGTTAGGGTTATGCCCATAGAACTGAATTTAGAGTCCCCATAAAGATGGATACTGTGTGTTTGTGTTTATGTATCTCAGCCCATGCATGTGAACAGCAAGCCCACCTGCAGGTGCTTCATGGTGTATACCACTGGTTCGGTCAGAAAGACCCGGCTCGACTCCTTGTTGATGGACGCGGCGATGACGTGCGAATTGACGACCAGGCTCCGCCCACCAGACCCCAGCTCCACCTCCATCTTGACGGTGGCGTTTTCCGTGGAGAGGAAGGACCCCAGGTTCTTGTAAAGCATGAAGACCACCTTCACCTGACCTGCTGGCCAACAGAGAAACCCACGGGGAGCCACGTTATCCCCAAAATAGTTTCTAATGAGCGCATTTTTGCACCATCGCGATCTCCGCCTGACTGCATAGGAAGAAAAAACGAGAAGAAATAAAAGATGAGGCAGATATGTGAAAAAAAATGATGAGATGGAGTGATCAGTAATAGTCATCACCACCTTGTTAATGTGAAAAAGGTTTAGCATTAAACGCCTACCCAGCAAATTTAACATGAAGAATGTCAAGTTAATTTTGTTCATCGCTGAGCAATTTCTGATGTGTCCAAGGGAAATTGTATTACACGCCTTGTGAGCAGTGAACTTGGTCTCCGCTACTGGAAAAGCTTCACCCCTCGGTATCAGCGGGTGATATCTGTACCGGCTAGGTCTTTGAACGAGAGCAATTTGCGTTCTCGAGATCAGATTTTCTGATCACAGTCTCATGTCTTCCTGATAATGTTCCGTGTGCTTGAGTTCACCGCGCTAGAACAAAATCCTTTTGTCATGATATTTATATTTTAAAAATGCATCCCAATGCCCTTTTCCAGTTTTAATGCTCAAATTATGCTTTAATCATTGGATTCCCGAGAGCCTTTGGTGCTATGAAAAGGACAATGAAGGTTAGAGTGAAATTCTCACTGGGAACTGTAGGAAAATGCCAAGCTCTGACTGTGATGGACACATCTAGAACACAAATTCTAAAAAGGCACAGTAATGGGGTTCAATAAAATAAGAGCCATTTGCAGTTGATTCTTAATACATTGTGACAATATTTTGTTTTTTTTTTTTCAAATTCAGTTCGTTGCTAAATTATTGTCCACTAATTTTTAGTCTTTCTCTAAAATGAATTCACTGTAAACTCCTGTACATTCATTTACATCAAAAACTGACTTTATTTTTTAGGGGACAGGAAATGCTCTCGACGGGAAGCAGATGCCAGAATGCCTGGGCTTCTGGATCGCGGCCAGCGAGAGAGCAGGCCGACC
This sequence comes from Stomatorhinus walkeri, assembly GCA_026784285.1. Taxonomy (NCBI): domain Eukaryota; kingdom Metazoa; phylum Chordata; class Actinopteri; order Osteoglossiformes; family Mormyridae; genus Stomatorhinus; species Stomatorhinus walkeri. The sequence continues at coordinate 15,052,750 of JAODUD010000045.1, forward strand.
TCACCATGCGGCCGAGCGAGACACCACTGACCGTTGCGGCTGTACTGCTTGATCGTGGAGGCGGAGAGCTGTATGCTGCCGTCGCTGGCATGGGACTTTGGGAAGGTCAGGTCCTGGAAATCCATCTCCGTGTTCAGCACGTACACTTCCAACTCTGGGACACACGCACAAGGGCTTTGGTTTACGTTCTTAGATACTGGAAGTCACACTGGAACCGCGCACAAGCACGCAGCCTCACCGATGTTGGCGCCGCGGTCCGAGAAACGCCCGTCATACAGGTTGTTGGCCAGCAGGAAGGCGCCCTTCTCCATAACGTCCAGCAGCATGGTGGCCGTGTGTGCTTGCTCCGTGCTGTTCATGTCCTGCCACGACTCCAACGCCTCGGAACGCAGCAGGTTGTCCACTGTCTGAACCACAGCCTGAAGAGAGAGAGAGAGAGCGCGTGGAAGAGGGGAGAAACCAGAGAAAGAGAGTGTGGGGTCAGTATACACCCCAACCCTGACCCACACACAATTAAGCGATGTGAAGGTTAAAAGTCATGAGAGACGTCATGTTTTGGAGGGACAGGCAAACATCCATTCCGCCTCGAGGGCAAATTAAGCATTGTGCGAGCAAAACAGCCCCTTCCTTTTTCACCCACAGAGAATTCCACATCGTTTAATTACCCAGCGCCACCTGTAGATGGCGCCTTGGAGTTACGCTCTGATTTACTGTCACACTTTGTGCTAACTAGGTAAATCACCACGGTGACGAGCCAGTTCCCCTCCGCTGGTCTGCTTGGTGGAGCTTAAATGTGGCTCAGTTCGGGGCTCTGGGACTGTCATGTCCAGAATAAGGAAGCGTGTGTTTCTTAGTGACATTTTGTCAGGTCTAAGCTGATAGATGCCAGGACTGCATTTTCACCCTCTGCAGAGTATCAAAGGCATTAATATTTCATATAGAAAATTTTAAATAAAAGGAGAGCGAGATATTAAGCGAATTAAAATTAACAAAAAAATGAAATAAAAGCAGTTTTAGTTCCCCAGCTGATGAGTCTAGCTGCATTGCGATTTCATCCAATCAAAAACAGGCATGTATGATAGTCAGCCAATCAGGGCACAGCTATCCAGAAAGCAGCTATTTTTGTTTCCTCAATGCTATCCACAATAACAGGCTCCCACTCCAAAACCTGCGGCGCTCAGCAGATTCCAGGTCACGTACAGGTTTTCCTCACAACGTGCCGAGATGTCACATGGCCCAATGTTGCGTGGAAAAAAAAAACCTCAAAGCGTAACGTTTCAATAATAAAAAAAAAGTCTCGCAAAGTGTTATTATCATCCTCTCCCGTCAGTCAGAGCGTAGATCAATAATAGTTTAAATGCAGATACCGGTGATTTCTGGGTGTAATTACACCTTCGATTATGGAATTTACACAGGCACAGAAAACACCCCCCCGCCCCCCCCCCCCCAATTTCATCCAGCAAAATTCGGAGCTTTTTCCCCACCGGCTCTCCTGAGACCATCCAAGCCACTTGTCATTATATGTAGCTAATGAGATTTCTGCAGTATAAATCCCACGCAAGTTATTTATGGCTAATTGTGCGTTACTAAGTCGGCAAAGGGGGAATGGCGCCCTCTATCCTAAAGTAAGGGGTTTGAGTTATCTTACCGGCTGCTAATTGGATACTAATTAGTCATCTCATTAAAGGCACGTTTTCTGCAATTATTTTCGATAAGAACTGCTAAATACTGAAATTACACAATTAACACGCTGGCGTATGTGTGGTTGGGAGCCGGAAGTTGGGGGCTGCAGAAGAGCTGATGGGGCGGAGAGGGTACCTGGACATAGGCCCGGCAAGTTCTCTCTCTCTTCTGCAGCTGGAAGGAAAAGAGCAGGATGAGTGGCAGGGAGGATGAGTGCGTCATAGTGTCTCCGCGGCTCGTAGGAGTCGGTGTGTCTCTCTGAGAATTGCGAGCGTCCGCGGGTGCGCGTGTGGGCGGCTGTCGCACCTTGTTGTAGTTGCGCGCAGCCGACTCCTTATTGCCGGGCCGCAGCGCCTGCAGCTGAGCGTCCAGAATGTCCAGCAGCTGCTCCATGAGGCGCACGGACGAGCTGACGTCGCCGGCGTGGATGCGCCCTCGCGTGTGGTTCACCAGCTCGCCCGCGATGTTCGCCGCGTTTTCCCCGCTCTTGATCTGCGGGGACCACAGATGTCACCTTCAGAGCTGGATCTAGGCCGCCTAGGGCCCGAGTGACAGGTGGGGGCCTGGCAAAGTGTACAAAGGGGATCCCCCTCCCTCCACATTGGGTCTCTAAAACGGTAGATCCGGTCCTGGTCATCATTAACCCATACCACCAATAAAAAACGAGGGGAAGGGATTTACATGCATCCCCCAAAAGCTGATAGGCTTATCAATATGAAGGGGGTGAGGTTTGTTTCTAAGCCACTCCCACATGTCACATTCAATTGGTCGTTTACAAAAGTGGGAGGTGATATGACCGCAATGGACTGGAGACCCTGGGCAGGGTGGGATGCACATCTGGCTGGTACCTTCTGGGCAACCTGGCTGACCCAGGGCGAGGTGCAGTTGCTGAGGTCAGGGCCTCGGGGGCTCCACATCGCCGGGGAGACCAAGCACTGGAAGGAGGCGATGCCTGGATGCAGAGAGAGCGAGGGATAAAGGTTCAGATGGAGAGCAGCGATAGCGGCGTGGAGAGTTTTGTGGGAGTTGCAAGAAGAGAGAATGCAGGCTGGCGGAAAGAAAATCTGAGGAGAAATGGGAGCAAGTACCGCGGCTAAATAACCCAATCACGCAGCGGCGTGACACAGAGAGAGGACCCGAGGGAGGCCCCTCCCACCACACCGTATCCTCTGGAAAGTTCTGCGTTTACGCAGGTGAGTTCAGAGAGAGGACACGGGCCCGGGTTCTGACGGACCCGAGCCGGCGTGTGGCTCCAAGCGCACAAATAAAAACAGACGGGAGGCTTCCGACAGAGCGAGCGAAAGTGGGAGGGAGCGGGGGAAGAGAGATTGAGGGGGTGCTGGGAGAAACGTGGGGAGAGAGGAAGGAGAAGTTAGACAGAGAGAGGCGAAGAGGATGGGCAGAGGACGATGTGGGGGGGGGGGGAGGGTTGAGCTGGTGAATCAGAGCGGAAGCCGTGGTGTTTTACTGGCACGGTTCCTGCGTCCCCCCTCCCTTCACCTGCGTTGTCACGAGCCTGGAGCTGATGCCAACGGGTGCCAATTAAGGCAGCAGCTAACGGAGCCCTGGCTGCACTTCAAGGGGTGGTGGTGGGGCGCT
>JAODUD010000045.1:15180566-15204243 GCA_026784285.1 Stomatorhinus walkeri
TTAAGACTTCACAATGAATTTCCTCCCGATACTAGCTCAATAAAACCAAGGCTATGTATACCATCGACAATACTCTGATGGGAAAGTATTTTTTTATCACTTTCATTATACACCATAACAATAGTATGTAGCACGAACCAAATTTAATAAACATAAGGATTAGGGTTGGGAATAGTTTTAATTTTATCAATTCCGATTCACACAGTGGAAATACAGCATCCTGTCTATATTATTGGTCCAGGATGCCGAAGACGTTTATTGCTGACAGTCGGTCTAATTGCAGTGGAGGTTTTTAAAGAGATCTGAGAAGGAAAACGTTATTATCACTTGTGATGTGTTTCCCATGTTTGATTTGAGCACAAAATCGGAAATGGCAAAACAAGTCATTATCCGTCTTCTCATTTTGGTTCACCAAATCAAAAGTGGAAAAGGAATAATGAGCGCTTACATTCTATTTTAGTTTTTTCATCTGACGCAAGCGGCGTTACCCTCGGACGTGACAAGTTACTTGCGGAAAATCGTGGTCACGTTGTATTAATTTGGTCCTACGTATATTGAAACGCTTTCATTAAAGGCGATTGTGTTGTGGCTTCGTTGTGCCGTTTCAATTCCATAAGGCTAGAAAAAGGAGGATAAATGCTTAGATAACAAAAATATCTTAATTCTTAACATTCAGAATGTCCCAGTAGCAATGGGGATAAAATGCTAGCTAAAGTGTATTCAGCGCACAACACCTGCCTGCAACCAAACCAAATGCTGTCACCGCTCTGTGACTCCTCAAGTTTTTCTTTGGTCATCTTCCCCTTTAATGCCAAAGAGAATGGTGGTGCGTCGCGGCTGCTTGTCCCTGCTTGCGAGGTGCTAAAGATAGTTCATTTGAGCTTAGAGGCCGTAATGCAGGGTTATTCAAATTACAGTCCTCAAGGGCCGATGTCTGGATAGGTTGCGTGTAGAGTTGGGCGATATGGCCTAAAAATAAAATCTCCGTTTTTTCCCCACAATAAATCTGATTTCAATCGATTTCCCGCTCCCCTACTCAAAGTCAAAATACAGATGCCAAATAAATGGTTCAAAACAAGTTCTAACTTTTTTTTTTTACTTTAGAGTTAAAATGCAATTTGACAAGCCAAAAAAAGATGCGTGTGAGATGGCAGACCACGCCATTGTAAACACTTTTACAAACTTGTAAAAACTTATAGCATGTTAATGAATCCCGGCTTTTCCACAGTATGTATGGGCAACATGTCTTTCGCAAGATGCATCGCTACAGCGTTTGTTATCGCCTTCCACCGTGCCCCATTTTTATCACGTGGCACACAATTCTTAAACGTGTCAGGGACGGTTGCTTGCTTAACTTTGGATGTGCTGGTGCTGCTGGTTTTTTCATTTCGCTGGGAGCTGCACTTCTCCCACTCCGCTGTGTGCTCCTGCTTTAGCTGCTGGAATAAATTGGCCGTGCTGCTTCCTTTGGTTGCAACAGTTTTTAAACCGACTTCGCAACGAGAACTTTTTTGGTCTGTGGCCAGGGGCGCAAAACCGAATCATTGCCGTGTTTGTGAATCCGCTAGTGTTTGGGTGCACCGCGCTAGTGTCCCCGTGAACAGCGGTGCGTCGCATTAGTTCCGCTTTGGCGCTCGCGTGTAAAATAAGTAATAAAATTGATTTTCATAAAAATACATAGTCTTGAACTGTAAATTCGAATTAATCTTTTAAATCGATTTATCGCCCACCTCTAGTTTCATGTACGACCCTTTGAGTAGCTTATTAGTTTCATGCCTCTATTTCTCTCTCCTTTATCCTTTTCTTGTCTTGTGCCACGAAGCCCCACTTTTCAGCATTTGCCACGATTCGTGTTTGAGACCCCATCGCGCTATTTTTTGCAAACAATTCACCAAGGATAGTAGTTTAAATAGTACATTAAATAAATAGCTGACAAATGAGTGAACTGGCAGAAGATAAGAAAGTAACACCCTGTTAAATGTTTATTTGGCCTGAGCTGAGGTGATTTTACAAACCTAACCTAAGTTTACAAACTTTTGACCATTCAGTGTTTCTCTTTCACACTGTTGTCACACATGCTAGCTCATTGTGCGATGCATATTCACCTAATTCAGGTCCTGGCAGGTAGCCATGCATGTTCTTGTAGATATGTAGTGTTTAGAAACTGATAAGCAAAATCGAAATTCGTAAGAAGAAATTGGATATCCAGTACCATCTCTTATCAGTTCTAATTTGTAACCTACTTTCAGTTCCCAGCCCTAGTAAAGATATGCCAAGTTTATGCAGATTAATAACTTGTCACAGGACGCATCTCATTAATATTTTAGGCGTACTAAAATGTATGCAGCAGATGTGTTTTCCTTTTACATTACATTTACAGCATTTGGCAGACACTCTTAGCCATAGCGACTTGCATAAGTGCTTTAAGACTTCACAATGCATTTCCTCCCGATACTAGCTCAATAAAACCAAGGCTATGTATACCATCGACAATACTCTGTTGGGAATTTTTTTTTTTAAATCTCATTTGTTTGTTTAATCTATGTTTGGTTGGTTCTGAATTGTAAGATTTCTTGGGAAAAGTTAAGTTCACATTTCTGTATGAATAATCCGTCATAATACGTATGACTAAACATGGTAAATTTAGCACTGTTCTTCATAAATGCTAATTTGGTTTGGCCCTCGAATTAAGCCCAGTTTTTAATTTTGCCCCCCCCGCTGTGATTGAGTTTGTGATCCTTAGTCCTCTAGTGACTGGGGGGGAAACAAGAGGCTTGACTAGATTCACTGAGCCTCTGCTATTTGCCCCTATAGACCTGAACTGTAACCAGTACCAGCTCGATAATGTCACCAAACAGGTAGGCGCATGAATGTCAAAATATGACATGGCATCAAAATATATCTGCTCTTGACCAGTGTCTGAGCGTTTTCATGTCTTTACCTTCTTCCAAGGCCCTACCAGAGCTTGCAGAAGAGTTGACATTCTTCAGATCTGAATGCTCAGCATTGAATATGGCGAATGGAGGAGGAGGAGGAATTGGAGTAATGCTGTTAGAGGTAACCTATAACCACGTGAGTCACTGACCCATCTTGGCTAAAAGAAACACGGTTAATTCTCACTTTCATCCTCTCACTCTGAAGAGGCTGCTATCTATAATGGATAAGCTCCTCTCGTCCGGGCCACTGGGTGATAACAAGAAGGTGAGCAAACTGCTGGCCCTGATGGAGAACGCTATCCGCATGGTTACCTTACTGCTGGAGAAGCCTCGCACCCAGATGGCATCCGACCAAACAGGTACACGCCCTGAACCACGAGCCAGAGCGGAGTTCCTGCAAACTTCCTGCGAATTTAGTTACCTTCTAGTTGCATTGCTTGGGGGTTGGGTGGAGGCAGGGTTGTGGGAGGTGTGGTAGTCATTTGGCGTTTTGGTGGGGAAATTTACTGTGAAGAGTACGGAAAGTCCAGTATCTTTGAACTTTGTCTTTTGGCCTGTCTTTGCACCATCATCCATTGTTATGTCAGTCTGTGATTTTGTGTGTTTAATGGGTTCAGCTTGTAATACTCTTGCTGAAATTTTCGTTATGTGATTTGGGGCGTATTGTGTTGGAAAGGCTGCTATATAAAAATTCATTGGATTGAATGTAGTAACTTAGCTGACTGTTTTATCCAGTGCGGGAGTAACTTAAGGATTTCAGGGACCTAATCCACTACACTAACTCTAAAGCATACTTAAAAATACTCGTTTGGTGCTGCGCTATTCGTTGTCACATTTGTCCCTGTTCTGTCCACTCTTTACGGCAAATATAAGCAGCTGTTTTGAGCCCTGTGAGGCTGTGTCTCAAATGCAAGACGAAGGCAGTAAAAAACAGAAAGAAGGGGTGTAATGTAGTCATATGGTGCAGCATGTGACCATAGAGTTCCTGAGGCTCATTGGGTTTGTGGGCTGTCTCTGTTCAGTGTGTGTGTGTGTGTGTGTGTGTGTGTTTTCCTACCAGAACCAAATACTGCAAATGTGTGTGATGTCAGTGGATTAGTCTGGGCGCCCGTTGATATCCAGGGAGTCTCCTGCCTTATATCCTACACCTGCTCATTCACCAGATCACCAACTATTGAAAACACATAAATGGAACTTTCCACAAAGACTAAACTTTCCCTGTGTAATTGTATTTTTTTTATGCTGTCCCATTGGCATTTCAGATTTCAGCATTTTTTAATTGACTTTCAGTTCCTAGGATAGCTGTAATGTTAGGGGCAATCAGGATATCGGTTAAAATTCATTCCAGCCCTCATTAAGGGTTCAATTTCACTTCATTAAGCAGGTGGTTGTTCGGCGAGTAGCGCAGAAGTATTACCTGAAAGTGCTTCAAATCCCTCGTGACAGCACTGCAGTGTCATTATGAAAACACACAAATTATCTATTCCAAAATGCAGGTGGAATGATGAGTAGTAAGGTTCTGTTGAGGTTTGGGAGTCGGGATGAAATTCTGCCCGTGCTGTGCTGTTCTGGGGTTTGTGATGCCTTCCAGAAACTAAATTAGTAATATGATAATAATAATGATAATAATAAAAATAACACAGTAATATAACTCTGTCATATTAAACATAACAGATTAGAAAAGAACGTGCCAATAACTGAACGATTAACAGTAATCCTCTCTGGGCAGAGGTGGAGATTCTGGTGAAGAGAAGCACAGTGCCGCCTCAGGGTCCAGTCAGCTTGTCATCCCAGTACACCAGACTGGACACTCACTGGGAAACAGCCGCAGGAGCCATAGACAAATACCCAGGTTCCCTCCGTCTTTGCATTTCATCACACCTTTGCCTTCTGTTATGACCACTAACACATGACTTTTGCAACTTTTACCTTATCATAGTATTCTGGAAAATCACCCTTCTTAACTGTCGTGTGTCTTCAGGGTTTGCCTTCACCGCCCTGCTCAGCTACAACAACCTGGAGAAGTCCACCAATTACTTCTTCCATGGGATGGGGAAAATGAGCCAGGTGAGAGGGTACCAGATCATCTCCAAGGTGGTGACGGCCAGCGTTAGCAACAGGAACACTCAGGAACTACGGGAACCGGTCACGTTTGACTTCAGCCACACGCAGTTCACTGAGAAGGGAGAGCCCGTGTGTGTGTTCTGGAACGCCAGCCTCGGGGATGGAGGCTGGTCCCCGGTTGGCTGCACAGTGGTGAAATCAAACCCCAACCACACCATCTGCAACTGCACCCACCTCAGCAGCTTCGCTGTCTTGATGGCGCTCTATGACATCGAGGTGAGTCGAGCCCCACAAACCTCAAACTAGTGTTTCCTCTTTATATATAGTACTGTGTTCCATAGAACAAACAGATCTAGATTTATTCTATTTACCCAGCCTCAGCCTGTCTGCGGGTCCTTGAGCAAGGCCCTTAACCCCCAGCTCCCTGGGCGCCGCTACGGGTGGCTGCCCCTTGTGGACAGCTTGCTCTACAAAGAGCAAGTTGAGGGAGACATAAAAAGGAATTTCCCCACGGGGATAAATAAAGGATTGATGATTATTATTATTATTATTCTATTTATGGAATGTGGTAAAAGTCATTTTATATATAAAACACACACACACATATGCACACAAACTATATGGACAAAGGTAGTATGTAGCATTGGAACAGATCTTTTAATCATTGAATTCATGTGTTTCATTCAGACCCATTGCCACAGGTGTATAAATTCAAGCACCTTGCCATGCAGTCATGTTAGCAAACACTGAATGTGAAAGAATGGGTCGTTCTGAAGAGTTCAGTGAATTCAAGTGTGGTGCTGTCATAGGATGCCACCTTTGCAATAAGTCAGTTTATGAAATTTCTCCCTTGCTAGATATTCCATGGTCAACTGTAAGTGGTATTTTGGCAAAGGTTAAGTGTTTAAGAATACCAGAAACTCAGCCATGAAGTGGCAGACCACGTGAAGTAACAGAGCAGGATCTCCGAGTGCTCAAAAGTCCCCAACGCACTGTGGACTCAACTGCAAACTTCCTTTGGCATTAACTCCAGTACAGAAACCGTGCCCAACTGCATTGTGCCAACTCTAAAGTTTGGTGGAGGAGGGATAATGGTATGGGGTTGTTTTTCAGGGTTTGGGCTTGGCACCTTAGTTCCAGTGAAGGGAACTCTTAATGCGTCAGCATGCCAAGATATTTTGGACAATTCTATGCTTCCAACTTTGTGGGAACAAAGGCCCTTTTCTGTTCGAGCATGACTGTGCCCCAGTGCACAAAGCAAGCTCCTATCAAACCCTATCAAATACCTTTAGGATGAACTAGAATGCAGATTGTGAGCCAGGCCTTCATGTCTAAAATCGGTGCCTGACCTCACAAATGCTCTTCTCGATAAATGAACAAAAATTCCCACAAACATACTCAAGTCTTGGAAAGCCTTCCGAGAACAGTGGAAGCTGTTATAACTGCAAAGCTGCAAACTCCATATTGATGACCATGGATTTAGGTGCTTGGCTAGATTCTTGATTTTGTACACCTGTGGCAATGGGTCTGAATGAATCACTTGAATTCAATGATTAATATTGTCCCAATATTACACACTTCTTTTGCCCATATAGTTTCTGTGAGTACGTATGTTATCAAAGTTCCTGAAGGTACAATGGCCATGTGTCCTAATACTTTTGTCCATATAGAGTAGCTAAAATCAAGCCGTATGCTTTACAAGAAGACTTCCGACTGGTGCTGCATTCGTATGTCCTCATGACTGCTACCTCCGAACAACATCTACTCTCCCCCCCAGGACCCATTCGAGTTGCAGTTGATCACATGGGTGGGCCTGTCCCTGTCGCTGTTCTGCCTGCTGCTCTGCATCGCCACCTTCTACTTCTGCAAATCCGTCCAGGGGACCCGCAACACCATCCACCTTCACCTCTGCACCAGCCTGTTTGTCGCCTACCTCGTCTTCCTCGCGGGAATTTCCAGAACGGAGAACAAGGTGAAGCCTCTGACCGTAGCCTGTGCGTGCATTTCCACCATTCTCCCTACTGTGATCGTATTATGCGTGCAGGTGTATCTAAGCCCTTCCTTCACAGCACGATCTCCGGTTGTGTTGCCCACCAGGGTGCCTGTGCCTTCATAGCAGGCCTTCTCCACTTCTTCTTCCTGTCCGCCTTCTGCTGGATGTGCCTGGAAGGTGTGCAGCTCTACCGCATGGTGGTCCTGGTCTTCAACACCACACTGCGGAAGCGCTACTTGCTGGCCGGTGGCTATGGCATCCCCGCCATCATCGTGGCGATATCCGCCTCCGTCAACGCAAAGGGCTACGGAACAGATCGCCAGTGAGTGGCACCCTCGTCAATAGCTCCAGCCGGCTCTCCTCTCAACGCATCCGTGGTCACGGTCTACTGCCGGCATCAACGAACCTCAATAGTTTGTTGGGTTTCTCAAGTGACCTCTGTTGTCTTGTAGCTGTTGGTTGAGCCTAGAGGACAATTTCATCTGGAGCTTCTTCGGCCCAGTCTGCGCCATCATCATTGTGAGCATTTCGTTTGTCTTTGATTTTTTTATCATCATTGCAGTGCGATTGGTTACCTTCACCATGTTCCTCATGAAGAAGACATAAGGGTTCTGGTTGACAGTAAGGATCATTCTGTTCAGGCTCATTGCACATTATAAATCATCACAAAGCTTGTCTTTAGTCTTCGGTGCTCGCTGTCCAGGGGCTTTGGATCTCATCTCGGCACTGCTATCCTGCCTTGCAGATTCAGGGGGGGGCATTGAGTTACAGCTGGAGGCCGACGGCAGGGGAAGAGCAGCTGCATTGCTGACGGCAGACTGTATACATAATGTCACTGTCACACCGCTTCTTTTTCCCTCTGACAGCTGAATGTGTTTTTCTTCATCATCACGGTTTGGAAGTTAGCAGAGAAATTTTCCAGCCTTAACCCTGAACTCTCCAGTTTACGTAAAATTAAGTAAGTCGCTCACATTCCTGTCACTGCTGTTCATCTCTGACATCACTGTGTTATTTGCTAATTGTTTACTGTTAACATTATGCAATATGTTACAGTTTTTATCAGTTGAACGTAAGATGATTCCTCAATCAGATTGACATAAAGGAGTTTTTTTTTGTTTTTTTTTTTAAAGGAACCAAAATAAAAAAAAGACCAATTAGAAACATTAGTATGTAGTTTAATATTCAAATACAATTATTATCTACCAGCTGTGCTAGTGGCCCAAATTCAGCAATGTTTGTAGGGTGCAGACATACAGAATATAGCCATGGTTGTATCTCTGCTGCCGCCTGCAGGACATTTACAGTCACAGCTATAGCACAACTCTGCATCCTGGGCACCATGTGGGTCTTCGGCTGCTTCCAGTTCGAGAAGAACACCCTGGCCATGTCCTACCTCTTCACCATCTTCAGCTGCGTCCAGGGGATCCTTGTGTTCCTCATGCATTGCCTCGGATCCAAACAGGTCTGCCACATGCAATGGGCCTGCAGTAAAGCTAAAGTTCAGCTACCTCCTCAAACTTGAGAATCGTAACACTCACTGATGTGTCTAGAAATGTCCGTGCTGCCGTCACGCTAGCCACGTCGCGGCCAGGCACTACTGCCGATGCCCGAGTGCCGTTTGTGTTTGTGAAATCCAGAAACGTCTGGTGATTCGCGCATCTTAACTCTTTGGCATTTGGCTCAGGTACGAGAGGAGTATAGCAGGTTCCTGACCACTTGCAGGCCTCAGAAGTATACAGAGTTCAGCAGTAACAAGTCCAGCAATTCACAGGTAGACACACACACACAAATTAAGCACTAATACATACCTATTGCCTGAAAGATTATTTTTAAATTTGAGGTCATGAATAAAGAATCTACAGTATGCATAACCAGCAACACAGTTTCATATTTCTTACTGTTAAAATGTGGACCCGCTTCAAACACTAACTATGGGACCATTTCTTTCCTTTTATAGGCCAGAAGCTCTGATTATACAGGAGAGTCGAAGATCTGAGGGATCGTTAAGCATCCCGTGTCGCACTTACAGCTGTTATCTCGCCAGCTTCCCCGTATCACTCCGCTTACCCTTTTCTGAGCACAAAAAACCCTCGTGCCTGGGCTCTGACTGGAGTATGGCCGTAAAATGGACACCCCAGACGCTATTGGCTTTTGTTAAATGACTGAGCTCCTTCAGGAAAGAGAACAACCACTAGCTGACCTCAGCTGTCCCTCAGCTGATCGGGTCCACTTTCTCATGGAATGTATTGTGGAAAAGTTTGGACAATTAAGAGCAAACCACTTTGCTAGTGAGCGCACACATTCACGGTACGGTCCAGTCTGTTTTGGTCATGAAGCTTCCTTGCCATTTCTGCACTCTGAGGGGCAAAATTTTGCACTGTTTGGAATTAATCTTTTGACTGTATGCAAGGTAATTAACTTGCCACAGTTTGGAAGCTGAGTAACCAGGCTTAGGTCCAATCGCTCACTTTAAAAATAAAAGGTGTCTTACAACTCGTGAAATTCTTTCATTCACGCTGTTGTATGCGCTTGTGGGAATCTTGCTTACACAAAAATGATCCAAGGGCAGAAGGAAAAATGAGTGTGTCAGAGAGATAACCAGTTAGATTGTAGAAAAGGTGGGTCCAAGCAACTAGAGGAGGTAGGACCAAGACATCTGATTGGTTGGTCCCGCCTCCTCTAGTTGCTCGAACCAAGCTTCTTTATAATTTGATTGGTTATATATCTGAACCAATCATTCTTCCTTCTGCCCTCAGAACACTGTTGTGAGTAAAACTCCCATGAGCTTCACACACAGTAAATTCTGAAAGGTGGAAAGTGAAGGTCTTGTATTTCACTTTATTTCTAAAAACCGCACACTGTGTGTACAATGGTCTCCCCAACCATTCATATCTGAAAGCATATTACTGCTGTTACACATAAAAAGGTTCTGAGGTTGCTTCAGGGCTGTCTGGAGACATTAGCGTCTCTGAAGAGTCTAAATATGAATGTTGCCAATTTTTGACAAATGTTTTTTTGTAGTCCTTGACTTCTTTTCAATTAAAGCTAATTGATATATTATACTTAAAGAGAGTTTCCGTTATGTTAATTACCAATGTTGATGTCCCCATTCATTTCTATGTTGTATGTTTAACCTGTGCTGTTTTATGTATGCTTTATATAAGTGTAGCTATTTGATTGTCAATATTTCCCAAGTTTTTTGCAAAGTCTCAAGAGTCTTAGAACCTGATGCATAGGGAGCTGTTGCGGGTTTGGGTTTTTGGGATAACTTCTCAATTAGCCAATAATAAAACAGTGGCTCTCAACTCCAGCCCTGGAGACCCACTGTTATTGGCTGATTTAGAGGTCATCCCAAACACCCGCACCAATACCAGCTCTTTGTGGATCAACTTCCCTACCTCTGGTTGCCTTTTTCCACCTGGGTTGGAAAATTAATACCCAGCATGGCGAAACGGTACCATCTAGTGGTGAACGGCCTCAATACCAAATTTTTTAATCTGGAAACGTATGTAGACAAACTCTAGGTCAGGGGTGCCCAATCTTATCCACAAAGAGCCGGCGTGTATGCGGGTTTTCGCTGCAGCTCTCTAATTCGATTACTAATTAGAGGACTGATTGGCTGAGGAGTCCTCACACCTGGGTTTGAACAGCTGACCTAAAGGTTACCCCAAAAACCTGCATGGACACCGGCCCTTGCAAGATAAGATTGGCCACCGCTGCTCTAGGTTATGAGACTTGAATAATTACTAGTACCCTTTAATTCAAAACCGCCAACCAGAGAACTCGAGACCAACACCATCCATTGTAGATTTATTAATAAGATCTGTGGTGTTCTGGAACAACAGATAGCCTAGAGGGCAGGATCCTCAGGGGGTGAAGCTTACAGGCTGTGCAAAAGTACGGGACCACCCTAGAGGCCGTGATGTCTGTGAAGGTGAAGAGGGCCGCCCTCTCCCGGTCCTTATAGAAAGATACTTTTCCGCGGTCCATGTCCAGCTGGACACGGATGACCTGAGGCCCCTGGGTCACGTCGAGGGGCGTCCACGGGGCGGAGCAGGCCTTGTACTCGCCATTGCGCAGCCGTATGCTCCAGAAGCCCTCAGCCGGTGTGAGTACATGTTTGCCCTTCCTGTTGATGGAGTCCTTGGCCACACCAATAACCCAGTACGTGTTGTCGCGCACCTCCACCTCCCAGCTGTGGCGGCCGGAGCCGAAGCTCTCGGACCCCAGCATCTCGGCGCTGATGTCAAAGCGCTCGGGGTTATCAGGCAGCCGGAACTGCTCCGTGCAGCACTGCACCCTGCACAGGTCCTCCGAGACCAGGAAGCAGTTGGCAGCAGTGTTGGGGTCTATGACCACCGGGGCTGGAAGGCGAACCCATAAGACCCGTCACGCAAATAGCGTGTCATACACACGCTAACTTAATTCCAGAAGTACTCACTGTAATGGACGATCTCCATCATCTTCTCCCACACGTTGTACTTCAGGGAGCCCAGGTGTCTGGCCACATCAAACAGAACCCCTGAAGGCAGCTCTGGTTCTGGAAATGAGCCCCAGGTTCTGTAATGATATAGGAACGTCATTACCGACATGGCTTTGGATCAAAACCAGCAACAGTAATGAGCAAATAACTCCAGACTCAACTACCTCTTCATGATGTTTTCGTAGTTCTGCAAGAAAAAACAAGGACATTAGTCCTATTCGTCTAGCCATACACAACTCTGCTTATCTAACAGTCACAGTGGGAGCAGGTCAGGTATATCAAACCAGATCTCCCTGTCCACAGATACGAATCACGGTGGCTTTTTCACATGCTCCCAAATATGAGATATGAAATATATTTCTCTGCGATGGGCTGGCCCCCCGTCCAGCGTCGTTCCCTGCCTCGTGCCCATTGCTTCCGGGATAGGCTCCGGAGCCCCCGCTACCCATTAGGATAGGCGGGTATAGAAAATGGATGCATATCTTTCTCAGGTCAGGTCATTGGCTTCCTCCCAATGTAAAATGCCCAATTTGAAGGGAAGATGAACTACTGAAATACTCATGATTCATTATTTTCTACATTATTTATTATTGATTTACCATATATATATATATATATTTACACACACACACATATATATGCAGAAGAACTTGTGTACAGAATGGGCTCCTCTAGCACTTGTTTATGGCCCTTCCTGATAGGTCAAGTATAGAATAGTCATTTTACCAGCCACTGTGAGTCCAGATTTTCCAGGTACAACTTCCATAGCATGACCTAGCGGTGGAGAACACCTGACCAACATGGCCATGAGCAAGTACTACAGCAGGACTGGTCTTACCCGCAGGAAAAGGATGTCTTTGGCCTCCATTTCTTGTTCTATAGATCGGATAGTGCCTGACAAGGATGAAATTTCCAGTATCAGATCTTCAATCTTCTCCCGGATCATCACACTCTTCAGTTCCTCCTCTTTTTTCAGCAGCTCTAGTCGAGTCATCTCTTCATCTCGCAGAAACCGGTGAAGTTCCTCAAAATGCTCCTTTATCTGCCTCTCCGTGTTCTGAGCCTGATGCTGCAAAAAGGGACGACATGGAGATCAGGCATCCACAACTCGGCCTCGACCGCTTCTCCATCAAGCTGTAACATGCTTCCTAGGAACTACTGAAGATACCTTCATGTGGTCCTCAGACTCCTCGCAGGTGTTCCTAGCCTTTTGGAAGGCATTCAGCTTTTCCTTCAGAGGCTTCAGTGCATTCTTGAGTTCCGCCTGCCATCAAATAGTTACTCATCAGAGTCTGGTTTCAGCCCCCCTGCTGGTCATTACTGTGGGTAACATAATCAGCCCTACTGAGAAGATATAAATATCTCCATGCGACTGAGTCGGACACGTGTCAAGCGCGGAGCTGCTTCTTAAAAGATTTCCTCCGCCAACGGGCAACTCAAGAAAGACAATTAACAATGCCCTTGATTTAGTACCAGGCTGATCCATTTTATTTCCATGAAACTCTTCGATTTAAAGACTATAAATAACATTGATTGAAACTGAATGAGTGGAGAGGAGAAAAGGGGTAGTCTTGTGTGATCTTTCCAGCCTTTGAGACCCTGGAACATTCGGTTGAAGACCATTAACATAGAGAGGTTCCAGACCTACCTTACAGTCCTGTAAGGCTTCACTCACGGGGTACAGCCTGTGCCCTCTGTGGGCCCCGGAGACACGGCACTCTCCACAGACAGGCCGGAGCTCCTCCAGGCAGAAGAATTCCAGCGCCTCGCCATGTTCGGAGCACGCCGCCGGGTCCGAGCGCGCCCTCTCTCGCCGCAGGGCCTCGCAAGCTCTCTGCAGGGTGGCGCTGACGGGCGGCCGCTCCAGGGAGGAACGCCGGAAGCACAGCGGGCAGTCGCGGCCGCCACCGATGCCACCCTCGCTCCAGTGGTGCTCCAGGCAAGCCCTGCAGAAGTGGTGCCGGCAGGAGAGGGCCACCGGGTCCCGGAAGACATCCCCACACACGGGGCAGGACAGGTCCTCCAGCTCCTCCTGCAGAGAGACCCTGGATGCCATTCCTGCTCCGGAGAGCTAACCTTGCGGCAGTGCACCCCAGCAGCAGGCTAGATAAAGTTACGCTGCATGTCCCTCCCCTTGGGGAGTCTCCAGTGCATAAAGGGTGCAGAAAACGTCAATATTCATTCCTCTCTAGCGAAGAGCCTCACGGCGGAAAAAAAGAACTGTGTGTATATATATCTCTCTTCCTTGACGACATGGCGCAAGGGAAGATCAGAAGCTCGGTAGGTGACTTATCTGTGAGGTTCCAGACACATGGAGGTTGTCTTCGCCCAGATTCTTGAATAGATTTTATGGGCTGCTGGTAATGTATATGGTGAATTTTCCTCCGTACAGTACGAAGTATGAAACTATTTTTTTCAATCAAGGTTATAGTGTACGGTGCTAAAGTGGAGTGACACAGCAGTTCATGTTATTGCCTTGCAGCTGTGGGACTTGGGTTCAAGCCTCTGCCCCGGCTCCGTGTGTGTGGTGCTTGCCTGTTTACCTGTCATTGTGGAGTGGGTTTCCCATCCTGGGTTGTTTCTAGCCTTTGGTCCAAAGGCTCCAGACTTCAAAAACCCTGCATTGCACAAGCTAAAACAATTCACGTATGGATGTGAAACGACATGACTGAAATTAAATTAGTGTATGATCTTGAAAACAGAATGTGTTCACGTTTCCCGAGACTACTGATGAATTTAAATATATACTAATATATACACTAAATATATACTATTTCAGGATGGCATGGCTCCTGAAAAGGTAGCAGTGCTGCCACCCTCGACTAGTGGGGGGTTGAATCTCCACATTGTGTGTGTGTGTGTGTGTGTGGCACGTATATTCTCCTAGTATCATGTGGGTTTCCACTGAGTTCTCTCCTGCACTCCAAAGATGCGCAGTGAAAATAAATACATCCATTTCAAACCGATATTATTGTCACTGCCCACATACTTCCATGTGTTTTTACGTATGCTGGCATGGATGCAGAAGAGGACACAGGACTCTCAGTAACACATTGCTACCATCCAAATGACATTTCATTCCTGTCCAATGTCCCCCCAGCTCTTCTGTGATAATGGTTTGTCTCTGCGCCCTGGCGAAGTAACATCATACAAGTGTTTAAGATTAATTTTAATCAAATCGCACAGTCACTCCCCAAAAAAGTTCCAGCATTTAAAAAAAATTTTCATCGTTTCTCGCATAGTGTCGCACTTAATAGTTACTCTCCCGCCATGACATCTGGTGGTACCGCAACCATTTCGAACATATCCGTAAGTTTTCAGAAAATGTCCATAAATATGGATGAAACAAACGCAAAGTGCAGAGACAGAAGGCTCCGTCCGTATCCTTGAGTTCAAATGAGCCTTAAATTGCCCATAGTGTGGCTGAGTGTGAAACTGACTGAAAACACACTAGGAGTCATGGATGCTCCACACCCTTGTCCGTAATGGGGAAACTGTGTGCTGTGTCGTTAAAAAAAAAAATGAAATAACTAACGCCACTCAAATTTTCTTCTTCATTAAACTTTTATTAAACAGAGGTCCAAGGGCCAAAGAGCAATCTCCTGAATAGTTTATAAAACAGTCATGACCAATTTATTAAAAAAATAAATAATAATAAAAATTAAAAACTTGGTTTCTACCCAATTCAGTCTTAATGTCCCAACTGCTGCACAGTAGATGTACAGGAAAGACAGGAAGCCAAGAATCTGCGGCACAGATCAGGCAAACAGCCGGCTGCCTCGCAGGCCTGGCCAATGAACGTTCCGTACAGCGAAACGACAGGAACGAGTCCAAAGCCAGCTCAGCGCCTCTGGAAGGTAGCACCATGACAAATTAGCTAAGCTGCGCTTCGAAAACAGCATTAATTAGTACAGACAGTGTTTCCCATGCATTTGGAGCAGATCCCTTGATATTCCCATATAAAGCTGCCGTAACAGGTGAATGGATGGTCGCATTTGCCAAACGGTACACAGACTTTGGACAAGATCTGCTACTCAGTCAGTAAATGGAAATCTTGAAAAAAAAAACATCACACCGACATGAATGAAACAGGTATAAAATCAAATGTAAAAAAACTACCCAGGAAGTTTTTATTAGATATGACAGCACAAGCTGGATATTAACAAAATATGCATGCATGACCTGAATCGGAATCTGAGCATTTTCAGGCAGACACCCCCTTCTGGCAGTACAGTGGTATGACACGTGAGTACTCCACAGGAGACCAGGACCCATGTTCCATAGCATTTTACCTTTGTACTAAGAGTACTCCGAAATCACACAAAAAGTTTTTAACTATGATTTTTTAAAAACATCTCCACAAAGAGCGACTTTTAGTTAGGAAAAGAGCCGTCTCCTAAGCTGAGAGTAAGACTCCGTCGCTATGGCTGACGTCCGTTCTTATGCACGAGCTTGCCTGCAATAATCACGGGGATTGGCTGAGAGGCCAGCACGAGCTGGTGAACATGTACACGAAACATCCCATAAACACAAATATAGTGGAAACCACTTATAGTGATCGTGGTTATGGAGATCGACCGCTTACATGGATCAAAAAGCTTGGGATAAAATCATTCGTTTACAAATACTGTTTAAATAATTCACTTATAGTAGTGCACTTACAGTGTTTATTTTTGGTCTTTTTAAAAATGACAACATATGGGAAACAATTAAAACTGTGGTGTGTGTGTATTATTATTTTTTTTAACTTGACTTTGATAGCCCTAACCCGTCTGCTTCTGACAAAGCTACCTGAGGCTAATGCTACGTGCTTAGAAAACATGACAAATACGCTCCTCAAAGCTGATGATAAACTGCCAAGACCAAGCCAACGAGACACAGCGGAGAAACTACATTAAGGTTATTTTTAGGTACCGTGCTGTATTTTACCATATTTGAATTATACACAGTTCAGCATTTGAAACAGCTGTACTGTATTTGAACGAGTCAGTAAAATTCACGCTGTCCGTTTTATTATTCTATACTCATGTAATCAATATACAAATGTCAATTAGATAGTAAGCCGCCTGAGACGTAAAGAAAAATGGCTATAATGATCACTATAAGCGGTGTATATGTATATGCTTGGGTTCTTTCGGTTTGTTGGTGTTATTACGTGCCTCACAAGCCCCACAACAATCATTATTCCCTCCCAACTGAGGCGTATCCTTTAAGTAATTCAGCCTTCGTTTAACACTTCCAGGACATTGCGACATGGACTGAAAACAGCCGTTTTGCAAAGGTTTGTGAAACGGTCCTGGTGGTTTAGGAGTGCTCTCGACGACTCTGTCATTCTCCAGGACTTTTGGAGCTTCTCCTAAGTTGGCAAGTTAGCAGCTCCTTTTAGCCTCGGGTCCAGGACCGCCTACAATAACCAGTGTTTCATACCTGCTCTGTGTAAATGCAAGTATAGGAGGATTTGATCCTTGCTTTACGTGTTAAAAACACATAATGCCATTAAAAGTCACTCACCATTGACACAGGGGCTGTCAAATGCACGCTCTGTAATAAACAAAATACATCTCACATACAGTAATAAACCTTTACACTTAAACTGAGATATTCACAAGATTAACAGTATTTGATTTGTTGTACAAAGCAGATATTTACAAGAGTAACGTATTATTTTCTCATACAAAATTGTTAAGGTACATTGTTTAATACGTTGATATTTTATTCGGTTATTTACACCAAGTCCACATGTTTCCAGCTGCTGTCCACACACTGGTGCACGTTCAGGCCGTGTTTATATGCGTAGCTCTTTCCGCACTCTGCGCAGCTGTAGGGCTTCTCGCCTGTGTGGCTGCGCAGATGCGAGTTCAGCGAGCTCTTCTGCGAGAAGCTCTTTCCGCACTCTGAGCAGCTGTATGGCTTCTCGCCAGTGTGCGTGCGCTGATGCAGCGTCAGGTACGCCTTCTGGGCAAAGCTCTTGCCGCACACCGTGCAGCTGAACGGCTTCTCCCCCGAGTGGCGGCGCTGGTGTATCTTCAGGTAGCTGAGATAGGCGAAGCTCTTCCCGCAGATTGAGCAGATGAAATACCTGCCCTCAATGGCACAGCTCCCGGGTTTGCCGACGCTCACGTTCGTGCTGAAGCTCCCATAGCCAAGGAGATGTCTGCCGGAGGCGTCGGCATCCAGGTCAGATTCTTCTCTGATGGCTGAGGCCGCAGACTCCATGTCCTGCTCGCCACGACCGACTGCAGCGACGGGCTCAAGGACTTCATGCTCGGGAAGGTCCAGAAGTAATGTCCCCGCGTCACACAGCTCCTCGTTGATGCCGTCCTCGGTACGAGACACCTCTGCAGAACCGTCACCAAACTCATCCTGTCCTGTTCGGGAACATCAGGACATATCAGGCACTGACAGGCAGGGCTACACTAATGGTCAAGTCACACCAGGTGATCTGTATCTTGCCCGAGCACGTTTGACCCCCAAAGTTCAGTT
Source organism: Stomatorhinus walkeri (assembly GCA_026784285.1). Classification (NCBI taxonomy): domain Eukaryota; kingdom Metazoa; phylum Chordata; class Actinopteri; order Osteoglossiformes; family Mormyridae; genus Stomatorhinus; species Stomatorhinus walkeri. Next base: position 15,198,526 of record JAODUD010000045.1, read on the forward strand.
CTTTTGACGGGTGTGATTGCTCAAACTTCTTCAAGGGGGCCTGGGCACAGTTCAGTTGGATTTTGGCACAGTACGCATCTAGTGTGTTCACTTACCGTGCCCGTGCATGGAACACAGACACGACTGGCCATTCACCAAACAGGGCAGCAAAGGGATCACTTTGGTCTACAGCAGAGGTACAGTGTCTGCTGGAAATTTGGGCTGACAGGAGCATCCAGTAACAACTGGGCTCAACACACAAAACTCTGAGATATTCGGTAAAATATATTCTATGTGTAACATGATTAGATGAAAGTCGTTTTGCTGCATACAATAAATCTGTAACAGGACCGACTGGAAATGAGCTATAAGATAAGGACTTTAATCATGGAATCGATTTGTGCTGTGCAATAGCGCTTTCCTTCCTTGTTTTCTTCGACACAAAACTTCTCACAGTGATAACGAAAGTGTGCCCGGGCCTGGAATATTAAACGCAATGTGAGCACAGACGAGTGGAGGAGCAAGGAGGAGGCGCAATCTTGCTCAGGCATGATCTCAGGCAAACGGGCCAAGTGTCTGTATAGCCTAACACATGGCTGAGGCCCTGAGACTCCTTCCAAAGCAAAGCTATGCCGTGATTTTTGTACACTATTTATATTTATATTATATTACTTGGTTTTGATGATGTTATACATTTACTTGTTGTATTTATAATAATGTGTTAGCACCACTGGGGGCCCAAAGGAAGCGGTATTTCAACACACTGTGTCCTTGCACATAGACGCATTTACAGTAAAGAATTGTTGAGTCTTGATCCACACTCACCCACCCCGCCCCCTCCAGACCCCCTTTTTCATTCCCCCCCACAATCTCCTGTCATGAACTACATAATTAAGGTATTAATATTATTCATTTTACAGATTATGCTTGCCGAATAAATAAACACAAAGGTGAATAGTGGTGGAGAAAATCCTTCAAAGACCGTTTGACTAAGGCAACAAAAATAAAATTTAAAAAAATGGGGTTGGTTTGCACTTTTCCCACATTTTTGCTATAGACATGCTTCAGAGTCAACTCCCACTGTGCCTCGGTGTACACCTGTGAGGAGGTTCTGGACAGTTGCCATGGCAGCCACCCTGTGGTCAGGGCCGCCACGTTCCTGCACTACGGTGATATACTTATTATGGCAGTTGAGGTTGGGGCTTTCACACGAACAGACATAACCGACACACTTTTCAAAATAGAAACTGCGGTGAATTAGAATATCATCAGAGCAAAAGGGGTGACTAAAAAAAAGAAATCCCTTATGTTGTATATTGTGTTTCCCCTTGAGGTGAGCTGCATTCTATTTTTACTTCAGATAAAAAGCTGAATTTTATTTTATTTTAAAAACAGGAAGTCATCCTATCTAGGGAATGCCAAGCCTTGTGCCCCATCCCACCCCATGAACAGGATGTGCAGATAGAAGATGGATGGATGGATGGAACAGGGTTACAACTTCATTTAAACCAGGTCAGGCAGTGTTAAAAGTGAAAGTTACACCTCACGTCTTGTTTTCCAATCAGTTATTCGTGATTTTGGAGATGTCCGTGCTAATCATTCTCCATACTCATTCCCAGCATGAGAGCTACAGCGACCTGAACTCAGCAATCCAGACCCAAAGGCAGGCAAACAAAGGCAGAATGCTCACAGAAGGAAAAGAAAAATCCATCCATCCATCCACTATCTCACATTTTTCTACATTTTATACATTTAAACATCTTCAGAGGTGGAAAGTTCAGGTCCAAAAAGTAAAAATCCAGACCAAGATTTTGTTTCGACCAACCAGCTGAGTACCCTGTGACTGTGACTCTATTTATTCAAATAGTTCATTGACACAAAATCTTGGTCTGGATCTCTCTTCCTGGACCTGCAATGATCACAGAACATTTTTACATACCAACAAACGGGAGCCCACTTACTTTCTTGTGTGATGCTCAGGCCTCTCTTGGATTCAGTAACCCAATGTTTTTTTTCCACGGAGGCATCTGTGACTTCAGGAATCACAGGCTTGTCTGCCATTCCTGCGAACTACAGAAGAGGAACGATTCAGACATAACTGAATGGGCCAGAGTCATGCCAAGTCCATTCAAATGTCAAATGATCCACAAACAAGCACTTCAACTCTAAAAAGTAAATATATTTTACCACCATCAAACCTGTTTCACCCTTAAGAAGTCTTTAAATCATTCATTAGTGGGTATTCGTGGTATGTAAAATTAGTTGCTTTTTATGCCAGAGACATTACTAAATAATTATGCAAATTCATAAAACTGGACACAGCCAAATACATTTAGCGAGACAGCACCTCAGTATAAGGCAGAACACAGTTGGTGACAGTTTTAACCTTAGTCCTGTGTTAGCTTTCTGTTCCCATCTCTTACGTTAAACGGGTTGGTGCCGACGCGTGTCTTAAATCAGCCATAAAATACCCTGAAAACAATTTTGACGGGTACCTCTCGTTTTCAATAAAAAAAATATAGAAAAATAAACCTCAAGGGAATTATATAAACTGAATTGGTCTTACTTTGCCGTACATGTATGGGCATGCCTTGCCTACTGAAAAAAAAATGTTTTATAATCTTGAACAGAGCATTTATAATTTAGTGATTTTTAAAAATTATTTTGTCTAAATAGACGTTCCTGACAAAGTCAAAAGCCTTGATGCAGTACACAAATTTTTGTGGTGCTTTTATGCATTGTAAACTTACAAACGGGTCGGTGCCGACCCTAACACGATAGCAAAGATAAGGGGAAAAAATCACCAACGGACCTTACTCTTCGTGTAACCAGCTTGCGAAGCGTCCTCATCTTCTGCAGCTGACGGCTCCCCATCGCTCCACAGGCTGAAGCACCACTCCTTACCAAAGACACCCTCTATGGTGGGACAGCGCTCCTTCCCTGGAACAAGTCGATGAACTCTGTAAAACGCTCGCAATTACGTGATCGCTAATTAATAAATGCAACAACAAAAGCAAAAAAAGCGAGCAGCAACATTTTGTGTCGCGTGCCAATAATTGTTGTGTTTATAAGCATAATAGATGCTGGAGATTCCTGCATCTCCTGGACGGGTTTTGAACATGTTAACAAAAGACCATTAAAGGACATGACGGCTGCGCTCCGAGGTTGGGGATTAGACGACATCTGATGAAGAGCCGCAAACGGTTCTCGTTAAGTTTCGACAAAGGTGCTGCTACCCCCGATGCCTGCATACGTACTGTCAGTACCCTTTTCCACTGCTCCGGTTTCGTCGCCGGTTTGCACCCCGACGGAGCAACGGCCGAGGGAGCAGCCGTTGGTCCTGCCCATCACCCGCTGCTGGGCGATCTTCAGCTCCGTCTCCATGAGGCGCAGTTTCCTCCTCAGCTCCTCATTCTCCGTCTGACTCTGGCGCATCTCTAACCGCAGCACGGCGGATCCCTCATCCACAAGTTTGATAATCTCTGCCACGGCCGCTTTGGATAACACCCCCATGATCGAGGAGAGCTGTGCCTGAAAAGAAAGGCAGTTCAACATTTTTAACATAAAATTGACAATTACTTTTTTTTCTAACTATACACCGATTATTTCCTGCTTATAATAACTGTTATATGACTTCTACTATCTGACCACTAGTAGCTGAGCGCGCCTCGGTTATTTTCGGAAGTGAGGCAGAGGGTGCTGATGGGATGCTTTACCGTAAACTCTAGGGAATAGCCGCACATAATTTTGACGAGACGAATTTACTTTTTTATATCCCACTTTTTCAGTTCGTCGGAGACGTAACGTTGTTTTCACGGGGCAATGATACGCAGTGTGATATTTGATATTATTATATATTTGAATTATAAATAGTATTTATTTGAATTGATATTCTGCACTAGTGCATTGCAAATGAATAGGTTCCGTCTGCAGACATTTTCAACATTTGCGAGGTTACAGCTATTACGTTCTGGATCGGTTTTTGACTGGATAATAGGCTTTTGCAAATAAAGCGGTGACGTCATATCTGCAAGCGCGAAATACGGCTCACTCGCCTATGAGCGCAAAAAGGATGAAGGATTTGCAAAGTCTATGTACGTCGTGGATCACAAGTTTGGGCAGGTCCTGTAAATAGCATGTACAAACCAGTGCCGTTATTCACAGACCAGAAACAAACTAGTCGAATTTCCATTAACGCTGAAGTTGACTTGCGAAGAGCCAATTAACAGAATTCCCATGTTTTGATACATACCCTCCCTTCGCTAAAGCCAAAACAACACAAGACTTTCCCAGAAAAAAATATGACTTGATTAGCGCATATTCCCTCCCTGCAAATATAAAGACATGAGTTATTTGCATTTAAAAAAATAAAATTGTCAAAGCAGAGTCCATAGTGGTAACATCGATCCATCTTTTAACGCTTTATTCAGTCTTTGTACTGCAAGAGGGAACTATGGTACAAAGAGTGCAACAACTGGAGAATGTATTTTTAATAAAATTACATCCTTGGATGCGCCATGACAGATAGTGGTTCCTGTTTCCACATGGCAGTGTGCAGGTCTCCAAAGCTTAATAGAATGTTGAAAAATTAGCCATGAGAGGAGAGGAACTGGAACCTGGAGGAAAGGAACTAAAACTGGAGCCTAAATGGAACCAAATAAGAAAATAATCCATCCATCTGTAATTGCTTGTCCTATTCAGGGTTGTCAGAGCCTATGGGTACAAGGCAGGGAACAACTCTGGATGGGGTGCCAACCCATTGCAGGGCACATTCACACACCATTCCCCCCCCCACATACACGCACACAAACACCTATGGGCATTTTGGTAACTTCAATCACCCTCAGCATATTTCTGGACTGGGGGTGGGTGGGTCGTGGCTGGAGTACTCAAAGAAAACGCCACAATGACACAAGCAGTGCCTGCTAACCCAACACACAGAGTCATGGCTGAGACTCAACCCCAGGTCCCAGAGGTTTGAGATAACAGTGCTAACCACTGCACTGCCGTACCGCCCCCCCAATCCAATCACAGACACTGAAAATGTAACAGTCCAAAACGCAGCAAAATCACTGTTGCAAAGTGTGAAAAGCACTGGTTTTTGCACATGGCACATGTGCGCACGTTATTCGCACCTCAGCTTGGAGGTTGTGGTCCTAATCAAAAGTGTCTTGCATCCAGTTCCTTCTCTTTGCTCTCAAACTCAGCTCAATGCAGCTGAAAGGATTCTCTCCACAGCGTGTGCTGTGTATAAATCTGTATCCATGAATCTCTGCCCAGATCTAAAACAGACACATATTTTCTCTTCTGACTGAATGTTTATATATGAAAGCTGATTCATTAAAAAAAAAAAATCTTTCTGCACACTGTACAAGTTCTTTCAAATCAAATCAAATCACTTTTATTATTTTTAGCACATGTGAGTGAAATTCTTGTGTGCAAGCTTCACAAGCAATAGTGGTGTACAAATATAAGGAATAAGGAAATATATACAGAATAAAATATAAGTAAGGGAAATATATAATTTAGGGAATATATATTAAGGGAAATTTATAAAGAATAAAATATAAGAATAAGAAATATTAAAAATAAATGTGCAGTGAATGGTATGAGTATATGTACAAAATAAGAGTGAATGAACATTAAATATGTGAATAGCTATATATATATATATATATATATATATATATATATATACATATATATATATATACACACAGTATATATACACAGTATACA
>JAODUD010000045.1:15204406-15218887 GCA_026784285.1 Stomatorhinus walkeri
ACATACATACATACATACATACATATACATATATATATATATATATATATATATATATACACACACACACACACACAGTACACATGCATACATTTCCTGCATGAACCAACTAGTAAACTTTTAAGATTTTGCTTGGTAGTGAAATGATCTCCACACTGAGCATGGTGTGGTTATTCTCCTCTATTATTGTCTGCATAACTGACAGAAGCTCTTCCCACAGACTGTGCAGCGAAAAGGTTTTTCTGTGTCAATGTGTACGTGTGAATTCAGATGACTTTTCTTCAAAAACAAAATCTTTGGCACAGATGATTTCTGTCCTGTGTAAACAAACTGATTGACTTATCTTTACCAAATCGCTCCTTCTGAGAATGCCTCTGCAGCTGCACTTTTTAATTAATAAGATGCTTGAAATGCATCCCACACAGTGTTGACATAAACTGCGTTTCCCTTCTACCGACATACACCGGCTTTTCGCTGTCTGTACATTTCCTGCTAATAATAAACTGATACACTCTGGCTCACTCTGCTTCGTCTTCTACGGGGATGAGGGACCCATTGAATGTCTCATCTTATCCCTTTGGATCTTTTTCAGGCGCTTACCCTGAACATCTGTACATTCTGCAGCTGTGTTAGGCCTATATTTCACGAACCTGTAGAACAACAAACAGTCTTCAGCTCTCGGCTAATGTGGATGCACGCAATAATTAAATATGTGTGGCAAAAAATGTGTTAACCACCTATTCCTAATAGCTTGTTTTGATAACGTTTGCGGGTGGGGGGACAGAAAATGGTTTACATCCTGGATAAGTTAACTTGTTAATTACAAAGAAAAATGTGCACACTACGACCATGTTACATGAGATATTTCTGTTGGTACAGTAGCACTTCATATATTGTTTTCCTCATGTTAAAGCTTAATAATAACTCTTAATGACTCATTGGGTTTGTCACTGCATTATTATTTTTATTACAATATGAACAAGATTGCTAATTCCTTGTATTTTTAGCTCTGTACACAATACTACAAAGAAGCACCTGGGTCTATAACATTATACTCAAAGGACACTGGCAGCCAAGTTAAGTGTCCATAGAAGGTCATTCGTTGTGTTTGGCGCCCAGAGGGCATCGGTCAGATGTTCTGTTTACCGTGACGATTACTCGAATCCCCATTCCACACCCGCTGTCTGTCAGAAGGCTGTAAAAGAACAGATGATGACCCAGAGCTGGTGTTCTGGATGTACAGGCCCAATGACTGAGAGATCAGTGCGTGTGGCAAGGAAACTGACACTGGAGAAGAAAAAGTTGGACTGCAACAGAAGACCAACTTGATCACTGTAACAGTGCTAGGACCATCTTCCTCGTACTGCCATCTGAAAAATGTCTTCTTTCTTGAAGGGTAGATCTTTATCCTCAAGGCACCACTCTTTCTCAAGGACACACACTATGGTGGCATGACATTCCGCCTCTGACAAATCATGGCATTACATTAGAGGGGTGTGATGCCGTCTCTCAGCACGCAGTATCCTTAAAATAGGAAATATGGAATTACATTATGGCAAACGAAGCCAATGTACGTTTGTTTATGATTGTTTAGAACATTTGTATAATTACCGAATGTTTTCTTTAACTTAATCTAATAGTACGCATAGTTGATTTGCTTAAAGATGCATGACACTTGATTGTTTAATCGATTGATAGTCAAATGAGGTGTCAAACCCAGGAAACTGGGTGAACCCATTATGAAAGTCAAGGAAGGGGGTTTTCCAGTAGTATATTGGATATCTAGGTATATTATACTACCTAGAGAATCATCTAGAAATGCCCCACTGTGTTAAAGGTTGGTTGGGTCTATGCCTGCATGTGGTTTATTTAAAGTTGAAGTTTGCTTGAGTTAAGTCTCTGTGAGGTAACGCCTTGAACTGTGTAATCTCTGTTTAATTAAAGCATAGCTTTAATGAGCAGAGTAAGCATCAGCTAATTTGAATCCCTTTATTTATGCTATATTGGGTTTGGTAAGATATACCTCCCCGGACTCTTTCCCGACCGGCACTATCCTGCCATTGACGTCTCTCAAGCAAAAAGCACCCCTGTTAACAGACACTCAGCAACAAGCTACCAAAAGAAAGAGAGCCACCTAATGACAAGGAGGTCTACTTTTGTCAAATAAGTTACAATGGTGGTCAAATGTTGGAACAGTCATGCATCTGGGTGACACTGACCCACTGGAATAGTTCACTTGCCACCTCTTTCTAGTTCTCACTAAATGTATTCAAGCAGGACTTTAAAAGCACATTTCTTACACGCCTATCAACTAGCGCAGTCTTTCCCAATCTGATCCTCTGGGGCCCACAGCTCCCAGTAGTAAAAACGTGGACTGTCTGTGAGTCCCCAAAGACCGGACTGGGAAACACCGAGCTAGTGTATTTGGGTTTCTGGCAACATCTACAATTCTTGAAAACCCAGAATAAAATTAAGATCAAACAGATTATCTGAGGATAATGGGAGTTACTCTGAAACTGAAATTAAACATTTTCTACAAGAAGTCCATTTCATTTCCTAGGTTTCAAACCAGCAACAGCTCTTCCTTGTACCATTGCTACCCTGGCATTCTGAGCACTGATAGAACAACCGCAGGCGAAACTTCACATCTCCGTTTCAGCCAGACGCTGACGGACAGCTTTCAGCTCCACCTCCATGAGACACAGCTTCAGAACAGCTTCAGAGTGTCCATCTTCCCCCTGGCTGCCATGCATCTCCCGCCTCCAGGCAGTACGGCTGTCATTCATTAGTCTGCCAAAGTCTGACACAGCTGCCAACCGTAAAACCCTCATAATTAGCACCAACTGTGCCTGCAAAAATCACATGACTCAGCACTTTCAGCTCCCCTCATACTAGGTCGATGCCTCTAATTGGACACCAGGTCTACAGTTATGCATTAACACACATGTTAATTGTCTTTGGGGATTTCCATAAAGGATGTCACCACATACCGTATGCATGGTAGCACTGGCTTTTATTTTATTTTATTTATGGTCTAGATCAGTGTCTCCCAATCCAGTCCTTGGGGAGTCAGAGACAGTTCACTGTCTAATAGAGCTTGGAGGGACAAAGCACATGGAACAACAAGGACTGGATTGGTAAACACTGCTTTAGATCTATCCATTAAAACAGCAATTCTCAAAACATGGGTCACAATCGGGTCACAGCACGTTCTGAAAGGGTCATGAGTTGGAAAACCAGGGAGCTCCTATGCTGATCCCAGATCAGATTTCCCAGCCCCAATCCTAGAATGAACCTATATAAACGGGTCTTGGGTCTGCAAACGTTTAGCGCAAAACTCGTGAACCCTCAACCAAACCAAGGAGCTATTCCACAGATGCTTAATTTAAAGTTCACTGGCACATCCAATCAGATTTGTGCGACAGGCATTGATTGGCGTAAATTGCAGAGCGCAATGTGTGCTTGGTCATAGCATTAATTTAAACCTATACTTGTTTTAGTGTCACAGCTGAGCTGGCATGGTAAAAAATTGGGTTTCAGTGAAAAAAAGGTTTAGGACCACTGCTTTAAAAAAAGATAAAGTGGAACATAATATGGAACATAAAAGTGGAGGAAAATGTAAAATTCAGACTGTAAAGTACATCAGCTAATTTGTTACAATCTCATGAGACACCCCTAGTTGGGACAGGGCAGGATCATGGAGTAAATGCAGTGGGGAAATAAATACATGTGCAAATACTGCAGTTTTTACGGCCTTGCCATTTTTGTTCTTTCCTGAAGCTATTTGTAGGGTTCCAAAGATGATCTTGTGCCATGAATTACTGTACTGCTGTGTTCTGCATCAGGATCATTAACTTAGAGATCGGTGTTGACACACCAGTGCACAACAACAAAATGTGTTCTCTGCAGTTAACTCATATGTGACATTATGACATGGCGAGGGGCACCTAATTCAGCACCCGGGGAGCAGTGCTTGGGGGTGGTACCTTGCTCAGGATACCTCAGTGGTGCCTTGCCGGTCAGGGATTTGAACCTGTAATCACTTCCCTAACCATTAAGCCACCACTGGCCACAAGTTCTAATTTAACGTTAAATATTACTACAGCTGCTTCTCTATTTCAGTCAGGACTGCAGAGAAGACAGAACGGACACCTCTGAGAGTGTTGCCCCCACCCCACCTTCCATATTCCCTTCAGCAATGAGTTTCTGTTGGTCAGCGGTGGAAATGTCCTCTGAGTGAAACTCAAGCAGCTCCTCGACATCCCCCACTCCACCTCTTCAAATCCTACTTCCTTTGAAAGAGCAACACAACTTTCTTTGATTTTGTTTATTTTGGCCTCTGTCACCCCCCAAGTCTGTTGCACCTATTGTTGTGAAGTGTCTGTGAATAAAATATAAAAAACTATTTTAAAAGGATCCCTTTGTGTCCCTTTAAAAAATAAAACATTTGTTCTCTAGATTCACGAAGGTTACAGTGGTACTGTTACCGAGGCAAGCAACTTCGGACTTCAACTCCCACAATGCAACGCGACGGATAATATTCCGGTGACACACGGAAATTTGGGGTGTTTTCTTCTGGTTTTGTGGAAGTGGAGTGGTGGAAGTTTTTCTGAATTGGTTAAAGACCTATTATTAAAACAAGGTACTTGTAGATATTTCTGTAAATCAGAACGTCAGTGTAAAATAAGTTAAATACTTTTACTACTAGCCGCAGGTAAATTCGCATCTTATGCCTTATATCAATATTAGTAAGGAAACTCACATTAACACGTTACAGTTTAGACAATCGGATGACAACTCCGGGATTTCACAAGTGGTTTTACCATTTATTACCCTGTGTAATCTGCATAGTCCAATCCGTTTATGTTATTATAGATGATGATTTGCCTTTGCGGTAATTTCGGCGTTTATAAATTCTTAAACGTCAGACACTAGTTCACGTGCTTCACAGCTTAAAATTGCAGACAGGCATTTATGCATATTGTTTTTTCAAATACAAATTCTGCCAATTCATGATGTCGGCGGTAAAGGACGTCAGCGGTATTTAATGCCTAATTAGACCATGTTTATTTTGTTGTCCTCTTATTTTCCTTTCAGTTATGTGCAGTAGAAAGGTTTTGGTGTTCCCCTCCGCGGATGAGCTGGGTCCGGCGCTGGCTCGCCTGGTGTCCTCCCGTGCAAAGCTGGCCTGTAGCTCCCAGCGCCGCCGGTTCTCCCTCGGCCTGTCGGGGGGCAGTCTGGTCTCCATGCTGAGCCGGGAGCTCCTAGCCCTCCCTGACCTCGACAGCAGCGCTTGGATCGTGGGCTTCTGTGACGAAAGGCTGGTTCCATTCCACAATGAAGAAAGCACCTACGGACTGTATAAGGTGAAAATCGAAGTAGTCATTAAACTCCTAGATCGAGTCCAAAGTAAATTACCTGGAAAATACTGATAGCTATAACCGACTTAGTTCTGTATATATGTTCATTAGCGTTTACAGGTCCTGACCATCCACATCTCAGCCAGACATACCAATGTACGTTCCTCCCCCTGCTGTGTTTCAGAATCAGCTTCTCTCCAAAATAAATATTTCAGATGATGCTGTCCTAACTATTGACCCTTCGCTACCCGTGGAAGAGTGTGCAGAAAACTATGCCCGCAAGCTGAGTGAGGTGAGCGCACACCCCTGTACTCATGTCTTTGTGGGGACCATCCACTGATTTCTGCAGGAAGAACCCTAATCCCGTCAATGACATCCTTAACTCCTGGAAATAGTTTTTGCTTTACAGTCACAGATTTTTTATAAAGCTGAATTTCCACTTGTGGGGACTGAAAAAATGCTCCCCACGATGTCAAAATGATGGGTTTTACCACAATTGTGGGGACATTTGGTCCTCAATATGTAATGTATACCTAGACTACACACACACACACTTGCTCACAGATGTGCGGATGAATGTGTGCATCTGGCCCTGTTCCTGTGTTGTGCGCGTGCACATGCGTGTATTACGATGCTGATTGCCTGACAATTCATTATGGTTACTGTAAGTCCACTGTCTACTTGTATAGTACTGCAGTTCCTAATCATTTGTTTTAGCTGCAGAGGGAATGGTTGTCATTTTCAGTGTAGCTTACTGTTGCAAGATGGACAGATGGGCTATTTTTTTTCTTTTCATACCCAAGGAGTAATTGGTTATTTACTTGTGTGCATATAGGAGAATCTGTTCTGGAGCAACGCTTAGCAGCAGGATCAGCTGTGTGACTGGGTTTCTGTGTTGTCTGTAGACCTTCCCAGGTGAGGAGGTCCCGGTCTTTGACCTGCTGCTGTTGGGCATGGGCCCTGATGGACATACCTGCTCACTTTTTCCAGATCACCCCCTACTGGAGGTAAGACCTACCTTCATTCTCAAACTTGAAAGTGCTTCACGCATTTTTCTCAGGAAGAGTCCATGATTTAAGTGAATTTCCTGGTAATTATTTCTTACAGATTTGATATCGCTTGTGGTTATTAATACTGTCATGAAATCAATTAAATCTTTAATATAGGTATAAAACCTGCCATCTCATCATGCACGGAAGATAGGATCAGACATAGAAATAATTTGGATCTAGAATGGCAATCATAATACTTGGTAATAGCATAATGGCTGCTATATGCACAGCTATATGCTGTTAAAGGCAAGCATTTGGTGTTCCTCTGCATGGTTAAAGTGATTATTTTTTTCAAAGGTACAGTTTCTCGCCCGTCTCCAAAAAAAAGTTGCCATGATCTATGATCTGCACGTGCCCCAGATCTGCAGGAACGTCGTATACGCGCAAAGCACGGTCACACGCTTCATTCAGGACACCGCTTTCTCTGTAGGAGACCAAAAGGACCGTGGCCCCCATCAGGGACTCGCCGAAGCCCCCTCCTGAGCGCGTTACCATGACGCTGCCTGTGGTCAATGCTGCCCGGTGTGTTGCCTTCGTGTCCACTGGGGCCAGCAAAGCCTCCATGTTAAAGGTAGGATCTCCCTCTGGCTTATGTTTGCGAATATTGATCATTCTGGACGAGTTGAGCCTTGTGCTAACCATGCAGAGATCGTGGATTCGATCCCCAGGGAGATTAGAAATTATAGCCTTTCCCTATGCTGTAAATTACTTTGGATTAAAGCACAAGATAAATGGGAACAGGCAATTTTGATTATGACCGTAATAAAAAATTGGAGAGTTATAGGTCGGCTGCCAGTATAACCAGTGAACATTTGCAGTGCTTGACTGTGGGTCTCTGGTTTCTCCAGCATGTCCTGGAGGGAGGAGAAGGCCCGCCGCTACCCGCAGCTCGAGTTGTGCCCAGCCAAGGAGAGCTACTTTGGCTGTTGGACGAACCTGCTGCGGCTTCCCTGTCTCTTCAAGTTCATAGGCCTCCCCCTGGTGCAGAGCTGTAACCCTACCACAAGGGGGCGCAGTCGAGGCAGAACTGGTCTCAAGGTGGGATGGGAGCATTGAGCGGAGAGAGTCAGCGAGGCACAAACGTTTCCAGATTCCGTTTCCGCCACCCATGTAGGGTGTGTGAATCTGCACGATTTACATAGTCTGATTTAATTACATTATTTACTTGCCTTGTGTCTTCCTTGAAGATTTGCTATTGATGAATGTATCCTTGTTTAGTAGCTAAATAATTTCCAAATCATGGGCTTGTATCAGGACCAAGATACCTCTGTGGTAAATGGCACCAGGGCTTCTAAGAGACATGAGAAACCAGTATACGGTCTTTAAATTCCATGCTGTTAACTAGACTGTGTCCAGTGAAAGTGTTAAAGGTTAGGAAGAAAAAGTTCCCTCTATACTGAAGATTTTTTTTCTTTGTGAAGTTTTCAGATCATGTGATGTCAGCAGCTGTTACCAGTCCTCTTACTTTAGATGTAATGTAAACACAGCTGTGGGTAGAACTTGACTTGCATTAAACTGAGGGAGACCTGAATAATCGCCAACAGAGCTGAAGAGCCCTGAAACCTGGTCTGGTGGACCATGTAGTTGGCTTGCTGATTATTGCAACCCAGCTATAATTTTTAGATCTTGTGGGGACCACAATAAAAGGATCAAAATGGTGTTGTGGACTGGAAATTTATTCTTTATTACATGTGTATACCTGTCTTTGGAACTTTGGTTGTTTTTACATGCAAAAATATTTATTTGTACACCTGCTGCTGCAAAAAAAGTATTTATCTGAGAGCTGATACAAACCCTTGCAACATGCATGCTGATCACTGTTATATATTTGGGTCACCGCGCGCAGTAGTAGCTGCAGTGATTCGGTACCCTACGTTTCTACGTCCTTAGTCGTTCATTACTAATACCGCCAGGAGGCGCTAGATGTCCAACAGTCAATACAGATTAAAATTCTTAGACCCTTTGGACTGAATTCGAGAATTCTATGAGCGCAGTGTAGTATTGTGTATGTCTGGATTTATTTAGATTCAGAAAATAGGAAGAAAAATATGAAAAATGTATCTTTCTAAACGGTTAGGGAATAGAAGGAATTTACCATGTTTTTATACTGATTGAGCGATTGGGTTTAAAGGCGTTAGAAGCACGCAGTGCATATTAGCCCTAACTTGAGAGACAAGGGACAATATTATTCAGTGTGCCTTTGGAATTCTGTTGACATGCCGCTGACACGTAACTACATGTGGAAAAATGTTAAGAGTTTATATTATTTTTCCAACGGTTGCTACGAGACGATTGTCCTACGATAATTTTTTATTATTCGGTGGCATTAAACCAGTAGGCTTATATTTCAAAGAAAGGGTGTGTAACGTGTTTCTTATAAGAGGTGAATCAGATTAAGACACCCAGCTCGTCATTAAAACAGAAAAGAAATAAATATTTCTGTATAATTTTCAGGAAGCATTACGACTACAAATGCAATAGAATTCTTCTTTTCACTACAATCACGTTATCTTGTTTTTCAAATAAGGTGCACTTTAAGATTAGTTATATAAATTAATAAATTCTTGGCTGTATTCTATTACCACGTTGTCTATTGATTATCATGAAAAATGTAACTCAGTATTTATCAGAAGCCGTTGAGTGAGCACTGCGTAGTAGGAGTGTATGGGGGCCGGGCACGAATATAGTATATCGTAGTTTAGTAGAGTACAGTACAATGCAGTATAGGATATGTATGTATGTATGTATGTGTGTGTGTGTGTATAGAGAGAGACAGAGAGAGAAGTATAGTGTAATGTCGCGTAGTGTGCTGAATATAACCCACATTCGGTCTGCTTACCAACAAAAGTAAAGCACGCTTTGGAATACGACTTTTTCACGCGACATCCACGCCAGCTTCCCTTAAAGGGAATGATGCTCAATTATCAACGACAAAATCTGAACGACATTAAACAGAATGTTGTTTGGTTTGAAGTTTTTATCACGAATATAATAATTCTATATCGAGTCCTCTTGTGATTTTTACTTGTTTAAAGTATGCGTAGCATATAACCGTATTGTTTTTTCTTGTTTCACACCTTTTAATGTAAACAGTGATTTTGCGCTGACATTTCATGGTACGTACGATTCTGTTCTTCTCTGCTTGCAAACTATTGCGCGTATTTATATAGTCGCCAGCTGGACTGGGAAATGACGTTTCAAGGCAATCCCTTTAATTTCCATTTGCCTGCATCCAAGCGCCGCTGGCCTTCCGTCGGTGGCTTTTAAAGTGATCTAGGGGCTGGAGTCTCGGCACATCCTTCTTTCTGCACTCACTGGCAGCTTTCCCCCCATCTTTAAGCACATTTTTGCGATGTGCCCTTTCCCCGTGTTGCTCTTTATTCTCCTGTCGCTCGTTTTGCCCGGACCGGCCCATGGGTATTTCCCGGAGGAGCGCTGGAGCCCCGAGTCCCCGCTGCTCGCTCCGCGGGTGCTGATAGCCCTCATCTGCCGCAATGCCGAACATTCCCTCCCGCATTTCCTCGGAACCATCGATAACCTGAACTATCCTAAGGACCGCATTTCTCTGTGGTAAGTTTCATGCATTTTCAAAAATTGAAACTTTCGGTTCATTTAACATGTTGAAAGACATAGAGGGGTTCAGGGGTCCGTACTACGTACACGTTGACGGTACCCTTCTTAACAAGGGCGATGACGTCATTTATACCCTAAAAAAACTGAATATAAAACGCAAGAAAGTTTCAAGACATACCACAAACTTGCCAAATACCGAATATAGGGTTACCCCGAGCTTTTAATTCTGATTGTAGTAAGCGAAAGTAACAGTATTATATGTACAAATCTTAAACGTGTAGTTGTATACGTTCATATTATTTGTAATTTCTACAAGTTCGGCTATAATCAAGGTACTTTTCGACAATTCTAATCAGGCATTCAGCTCGTAGGTGTCTGTGTTTTTGTCACCTGAAAAACAATTATTTTAAATCCATTTAGCGATTTGTGTTGCTTTTTTTTCGTATTCGTTTCGTCCCCCCGCCACAGTGGTGGGGGCGGTTTCCTATCCCACTCCAGAAGTTCGAAGACAGATTTAGCCAGTGTTCGATATCATTTTTAAGAAATATTGTCCAATAACGCAAAATACTATGAATTTCCACCGCTGGTCACTGTCAGCCAAAAAAGGTAGATCGAATCGT
Source organism: Stomatorhinus walkeri (assembly GCA_026784285.1). Classification (NCBI taxonomy): domain Eukaryota; kingdom Metazoa; phylum Chordata; class Actinopteri; order Osteoglossiformes; family Mormyridae; genus Stomatorhinus; species Stomatorhinus walkeri. The sequence continues at coordinate 15,215,012 of JAODUD010000045.1, forward strand.
ATCCTCCAGAATAAATAATCAGCCCTACTTATTGTTCTTGTCCATATTTCCATACACGCCACACTTTCCATTGCCCTGTTTTTTTTTTAAGAAGACGGCAGGAATTAATAGTAAACGGCTGAACATGCAGGGACAACGCCGCATTGGGGGAGACGTGGCGCGGCTTCTGAAGGCTGCATGTCGGCGAATGCAAAGGGGTCTGGGAGCCGCCAGCGGGGCTATAAACCTTGGAGCTGTTTTTATACACTGTTTCAAAATAGTTTTTGGATGGTTTAAGTTCCTGAATAACGAAAACGCCTTTTTATAACTTTGTATAAAACCAGCACCAATTCTAAATGTGTGTGTTTTATATTTGTAAAGGGAATGCTTTTTTTGTCACCGACTTTTGGCAATGTTGCAAAGTTTTGTACTTTTTGCTACATTTTATTTTTATTTTGGTAAACATTTGATCGATCTGCCGGTTTGTACAGAAACAGTTTGTGCCTGTGCTGTTACCTTTAAGACTCTCAATTTTGTCTTTTTACGCTGAACGTCTCCCAGTGACACCGTTGAAATTTGAATACACACTGTTGTCTTTGTCCTAAGCTTTGTGTAGTAGGATCCCTAGACGTTGCCTGCGATGATTCATGTTCGAGGAGCGACTGTGAGTAGCTTACACGTGCGGTGGAAAAAACGCAACGTACTGAGATACTTCTTTACGATTTCATGTCACTCTATCCGTTTGTCTGTATGTTTCTGACTCCCAGGTGATGGATGTGTGTGAGAGAGTGTGTGTGCAATGTAATTTTCTTGGATGATGTTGGGTTCAGACAGCTGGTGGGTGTGTGGTGGGGGGAGCTCAGTGGAAAACCAGCATCACACAGTGTCCTGTCCCAGGAGAAAGGACATTAGAGTTTAGACTTGCCTCCAAACCTCAGGGTCTTTCAGACAGCATTGTAGCTAGAAATTATGGGTCCTCCCCCCATTATATGATTTCATAATTTTATGTATTCAATGGCCCCTGCAAAGTTCTGGGTCCTCTGAATTTGCCAGGGTGTCCCTGTCTCCAGACCCTCCAGGGGCAGACTGGCTTTTCTGGGGCCCCTAGGCTGACATGGGGGGGGTGGGGCTAGAGCACAGGGCCCACGATTATTGTTGTTCAAATTCCGCCCCGAGACCTTCCCTTTCTAACAGTAACGAATGAGTTGTCCTTCCTCACGTTGTTGGCCTATAAATATCGAGTTCCACTGTCATGAACATCATAGAAGTCTGTCTTCCACCTTTGGGGGACACAGGAACTGTGAACTAGTGAAGTCGCTGACTTGAATGAATCCTACCTGCTTCAGTGCTGCGTTGTCAGGGAGGTCACGGTCACATTATTCAATGGACACTTGTGCTTAAGTATTTCTCGTTCAGCCCTGAGTGCTCAGACGTTATGATTTATGATCCTCTAAGTTTGCAGGGGCTCTGAAATGGCTCCTTTTATGATTTTATGGTTTTATGTTTGGTTTGCTACGGACCAGTACATCACATCCCCACATCGCAAGCCTTAAAGCCTGTGTTGTCAATCTTTCTCAGAGGTAAAAAAATAAACCTGAATATTTTTCTTTCCTTTTTCCATGATGCCTGTGCCTGCAAAGTATTATTATTATTATTATTATTATTATTATTCAGATGTATATTTAGCAACATCCAAAATCTGATACCGCGTCTTTAAGACTTGCGTGAGGCCTGACTCCGCGCTGGCCTTATTTAAAGGAAAGTTAAATCATGTCTCTGGATGTACAGGGGTAGCGAAGCACTCTCATTGGAGGAGGGAAATTTGGTCCATGACTAAGGTGCTGTTATGTGTTATGTGGCAGATCTTACTTAAGTGTGGATTAGGGCAGCTGGAACCAGTTGGTGAAATGTGTGTATGTGTTTGGGGGGGGGGGGGGAATTAGGATTATATTACATATTACTTTGTGGGGGAAGTTTATGAAAACCTGTTATTTGACATTGTGGGGACCATTTTCCAGGACCCCACAAAGATCTGTGAATGCAATTAAAAAACTAAAAAAGCCAAAAGTCTTGCATTTTGTTTGGTAACTTGTGTGTGTGTGTGTATATATATATATTACACACACACACATTCCGCCCTGAGATCTTTATATATATATATATTGTGTGTGTGTGTGTCTGTGCGCACAGTCATGCTTATATGAGTCCCTGATGTTTACTCCAAGGTGGATTTCCTTAGAATGAAGTAAACAGACCACATGGCTTTAGCCCAGAAACACTGGAACACTACCAGCAGTGTCTCTTCCAGCAGGGAGGTGCTCAGGGACTGTGTGCTGTGAGAGAAAACCAGCCCTACATGCAAGATCAACCAAGATATAGGTGTAACTATGAAGGCCTGCCTTCAGACTGTAGTCAGGCCTCCAGGGTTCTCCTCTTAGCTCTCAAGGATGGCTTGCTGGGATTTGTAGATCTTTTGGCCAAGAACAGAATCGGCCGACAAACGGAGAATATTCCACGTGTTTGTGCTTCCAACAGAACATGGGGAGAACCTTCAACCTTCCACGCTGCTCCTTGCCAAAATTCTTCCCAGCTTTGGTCAGCAGATGTAGCTGCCAGGCTCCTCTGCTGCAGCGCCATTGGCCACAGTGTTGATGAGTGTAGCGGCGAGGCTTCAGCTCCACAAACAGGCGCTGGACGGCTTTCAGCTCTGGGTCCTGCTGCAGCAGTGAGTGTCGCACTGTCAAACAGCCAGCCCGGGACAGGGGGGGGGGTTTAAGATGAAGCTTAAGCCACTTCAATGGCTCCCTCTCTCTCTGTCTGGCAGGTGCCGACTCTCTCTCCAAACCCGCACTCACAGACATGCCCTCTGCGTCTGTGACCTTCATCTTGTGGCCGTCTGTGATCAACAGGGTGGCGTTTAGCCCTCTGCGCGATATTTTACTCTCGTGCATGACTGTAATTGAGTTGGCTGAGCAGAATGAAATATGTTTGGTGTGGTTATAAGTGCAGGCATGAAACGATCTTAATTACAATACATCTCACTGTGTCAGATGATTACACCTTCTGCTACTAAATCTGTCCCTTTTTTTTTTTTTCAATGATTTTTGCAAACCTCAAAAGCTTTGGAATTTTGCGTTAACCTTCTTTGTTTTTCCAAGAAGCAGCTTCACTCATTATCAGCCCGTCTTCCTCCTCATGAGTTTTCATCTGTGTGTATCAATCTTTTCAGAATCTGTGTGTGTTTTTTTTTTTTTTTTTTTTTGCCAGTCAACCCTAATTTTTTTTATTTGAATTTAGTGATTGTCATTCAGCATCCGGGGAGCAGTGCTTGGGGGCGGTACCTTGCTCAGGGAACCTCAGTGGTGCCTTGCTGGTCGGGGACGTCAACGACCAGTAAGCAGCGAGGTAGAGGGCAGAGGTGACTTTCTAACACCAGAGATGACCGTCAACTTATCCGCAAGTGCCTCGTGAATCGGACGATGACCTCAAGCGACCTTAAAAAGTGCCGGTGTGAAGTGCACTGCTAGGACAGTTCATATCAGGCTCCTAGAAGCAGGACTGACGTGAAGCGAGGAAGAAGCCCTTCATTAATGAGAAATGGGGAAGACCCAGGCCGCAGTTTGCAGAAAAAAAAACATTAGAGAATCACATCCCTAAATTGAGAAATGAGTGAAACAAAAAATCGTGCTGCGGTCTCTTAAATATAATACAGCCACAGAAAAAAAAAGCGGCCAATGAGCTCTGTGAGTTGGAACTCAGAAGGTTGCCTGTTCAAATTCCGTGGTCAGCAGAGTGATCCCACCATTGTGCCCTGAGTGAGGCCCTTAACCCCAGTTGACGATGCACCTGGGGGCACTTCAGACCCCAGTGCAGAGACACAGGCCGGCTGTGTTAACT
>JAODUD010000045.1:15228418-15254131 GCA_026784285.1 Stomatorhinus walkeri
ATTATTATTATTATTATTATTATTATTATTATTATTATTATCAATAATAATGGGTCTTAATTGTTGTAATATTTATATCATTGCAGTTCTTGTTATAGAATTGATGTGTGGTACTAAGCTTTATTATTCATCAAGGAGTTTTGACCAACCTTACTACGTTATCTCTTCGTATTTTTACGCTCACAGTCCAATCATGTTTCACAGCGGTTCGCCCCAAATGGACCACATAACTGAAACCATGACTGCTCTTAGGACGGCAGGGAGATGCAAAAAATGATTGTTGTCTCTGTTATGCTTCACTCACAAACGGGCCTGGACTGGACGTATTCTCTGTGGGTCGATGGGTTTGCGGGTCTGAAAAATACCCCCCCCCCCAAATCAGTCAAATTTGCCCCAAAATTAAGGCCGAAATTTTAAACTTTGTCCGGACTTGTTCACAAAACCGTTCAATTCCATGGTGAAGTTCTTTGTTAATGTTGCCTCATTTGGCTCTCTGTGTCCACCTCAGACTCATGTGGATCCACCCAGGACGAGGTGGACACCGCGCTTCAGGGCTTAATGGCCGCTCTCCAGCCGCTGAGGGAGCGCCACCCCTCCATGGCTCGTCCCCCGTTAAGCCATGCCATCTCAGCCCTTCTTGACTCCCTCAAAGGTCAGTGCCCCTCCATTTGACTTGTAGGACTAGTGTGTTACAGCAGGGGGCGCTAGAGTCATCTCTGAAACCACCTGTCACTCTTGGGTATGTGGTTTAATGCTCAAGAACTCTTAAACTCGTACACTAAAGGAATCACAATAAATATAGATGATGGGCGGAACGGATACATTTTTTAAATTGATATACATAATGATATAGTTATAAATTAAAGCATCTCTCACTGTGAGGGGGGAGAATGGTGGGTGTGTCTTCCTCAGAGAACGAGACTCACTTCCTCCCCTCAAAGGTGAAAAAGCATTGGACTATCTCCTCAGCATCGGGGAGGGAAAAAAAATGTTTTTTTTTCTCTTTCTTTTGCAAATCAACACAGTGAGTGAGAGAAAGAGAGAGAGAGTGTGAGAGAGAGAGCGAGAAAAGGAGAACAAAATCTTTAAAACGCCTCAAAGTTTTTTCTGTTAGTTTTCACTGAATGCAAAGCACCAGTGAAAGAGTGTGTGTGTGTGCGTGTCTCTGTGTGGGCGCGCGCGTGTATGTGTCTGTGTGTGTCCACACACGCCGAGCGTCGAATGAGACTGAGTACCTACGGCCCGATGTCCGCCGCTTGGTAAACGCTGGAGAGTCTCGGCGGATGGGGTCTCTGCGCGGCGTGAGGTTCTGAGGTCTGTCTGTCTGAGGGAATTTTGGGAGGAGAGAAAGCGGCAGGACACGCTGATGGAGGAAGCGACGAAGGATGTTGCAATGGCGGACTGCAGTGCCCAGGGTGAGTACGAGGACCTGGGTGAGGGTGGACGGGACGACGTACCTGAGCTCCAGCGAGACAGTCGGCCATCTCATCCCAAAAGCACGGGCCGCGATCCCTCGCTTGTGCCGTTCATCACTTCCCTCCTTTTTGATGCATATATGCTGTCCGTCAACCATCATCGGCTTGGTCACTGTGAACCGAGGGCCTGTTCAAGGCAGCATCATACACACAACCTTGGCTTGTGAGAAGAAACTGTGGGTGACCTTATTAACTGCACACCTACAGAGCTGGGGGGGGATTCAGACCCCTTCCCTAGTGGTGTGAGGCAATAAACGTGAGGCAGTGAGCCACCTGCAATGTTTGTATATTTTTTCTCCTGTTAATTTGCTGTGTTTTAGTATCTCATTTCCTGTGGAAACATCTGATACCTCAAAGTTGCTCCTTCTACCGTTTTCCTTTCGGTCCAGGTCCGTTTGTCCTTTGAGCTCTTTGCATTTGTATGAACTGGATATTTTGTTTGGAAATATGTAAGCGCAGGTTGTTGAGTTGACTGTAAGGATACCTCACCGTAAGAAAAGGTGCCGCGGCTCTATGGTGTCACACAACGTCTTTGGTCTTCAGCCATAGTATTTTCTTGTGTTGACTCTCATGGTGTCTGCTTTCATCTTTTTGAGGTGTTTGAATTTGACAGGGGGCTGGGGTTGGGGGGGAAATTATGCCTATTTGGCCAGTGCAAGCCTTGCAGTGCTTGTGTGTGGCAAAACCTGATGTATATGCAGATATCCTGCAAGTTTTCTTTGTTCGGATTTTGGAAGAGCTAACGTCCTGTTTGCATTGTTGTCCTCTTGGAACACTCCCCAGCATGTGCTGTAAGTGGCATTGCTGAAGCACTTCATTCGCATTTCGGTCTACATGTTAGCGGGCGATCTGGTCTAGCATGTACCCTGGCCTCGTGTCCCGTGCTGGCCAGGAACGCTCCTGGGCTTCCCATGAGCCTGATTATGATAAGAGGTTTGAAGACGGATGATTGGGTGGTTGGACACAAATGGCGAAGCGACGGCGTAGCAGCAGCGTGCCGAGAAGTGGGCTGTCCCCATAGCAGTGTGACTAGGAGGAAGGATGTGGTTGACCTAAATGGAACATGAGAGCCAGAGAGAGCGAGAAACACTGCTAAACGTCTCCTCAGCTTGCCTGAGAGAAGCCGGCAGGATTCTGCATAGACCTCGACAGTGCCTGGACCTGAAAGTACACACAAGTACTCGCAGTCAGAAACACGTTTTTTTTCATCGAGTCACAGTGGCGGCCATTTTGTGAAGCAAGAAGCGTCCTCATCTGCCGCACTATCATTCTGCATGTGAGCGAGGCTTAGTCCTTGTGTCTGTGTCTCACACTGCTCTGCTACCACGTTCTGCTTCTTGCTGCAGTTCAGACGGGACTTCCGGTCTTAGTTCCTTTTGTTTGCCCTTCTGCCATTTTGGTTCCTATATTTCAGGCATGAAATTGGCCACTCTGTACCTGTCTTTGCTTGCATAATTCCCCCTCCACCCCCCACCCCCCCGGATATAATGAGTATGGGCACCTCCCCCACCCCTGCCTTTATTTTTTGCTGTTTCTCTTTACTGGAGTCTCTGTCGGTGTTGTGACGTCACTCAGGATGGTAAAAAGGGAAGTGGTAGGTGATGGCAAGTAATTATCCGATGAGTTTATCGTGAATGATATATATATACAGTTCTGGTGACAGGCTGTGTATTTCTCAGTGTTGTGCGGTCAGTTCCAGTTCCTTTTAGCTGTCAGGTTTGAGTTGGGTTGAGGGGCTGTTTGATGGAGATGCAGAGGTCGCTTGGGCAAAGAAATTTCACCCCTTGCGAGACGCGACATACGTCATGAACGTTCCGGTGATGGGGCTCGACAGAATCAACACATTTCCCGGATGGTAACTGGAATATAAAAAATAGCCATGTTGCACATACTGGTGATTGAAGCCCCTCGCCATTCCATTTTTAAGGTGGGTGGTATAAGAGGGGACACACTTCATACAGAGGGGCCAACCTTATTAGCCAATGATGTGTTTTGCATTGATGAGTGACAGAATTGGGGGCCCTCTGGGGGCCAATCAGCTTTCAGCTGGGGCCAGTGCCCCTGCCTCTATATTCACCCCTGCTTTCCATGATCGTGACTGTTATGGAGTGTTAGTTTAGGGCTCCATCGCAAAGAGCTGCAAAGGGACAGGAAGGAGTTAATGTTTGAAACTTTAGACCCTTCCTTGTATACTAGCTTATAACACACAACCTATAGGTCACATGTGCCACTCCGTGAAGTTACATGCCAGGGACAAAAAAAAGCATATTAAGTATCATTCCTCCTGAATAATTTCTTAGAATTTTATTTTTTTTTGGGGGGGGGGGGCAGGCTCATGGTTCTGACATTTAATACGAAGCGGTGTGGTTTTTAATTTAAGGGACTAGCTGTGGCATTGTGAGGAAAATGATTGCTTGCCGTGGTTTGGGGAGTTTTTTGGTTAAAATGTGGGTGTGTGACACCCCCACTGCGTGGCCTTCTGCGCCTTTGCCTTTTGCGTAAAATAAGCCTAGGATTTCTGATCACCTCGACCTGAGTGTAAGATGTGGGGGCGTGAAGGCATCTCGAGGGGAAGGTGGGGGGGGGGGTGCTCTAATTCCCCCACCTCCTGAGGAATGATGTGAGTAATACGTGTCATCTGCATAATCTAGAGATTTACACCGCTGTATTTTCTTTAACTTCTTCCTTTGTTTATGGCTTCCATTTATCTCAGTCTTGCTGAAATGTCCTCCATATTTCTGTGCTACTTATTGCGATTTCTTTACCCTATGACCAGCTACACCAAAATCTCATCTCAGCGTTTGACCCATGCATCATGTTGCTGGACAGGGCGACGGATTCACTTTGACTTGACTTTGACTATGTCAGTGAACACGCGCAGATTTCCAGACCCTTCCTTTGCTGGAGCCTTTACTTAAGGGCGGGCACGCTGCTCCTGAGTCTTGACCCCACGGTATTCTGGCTATGAGTAAGCGCCAGCGCCTTATGAGAAGAGAAAGCCGGTGTCAAATGAGAAGTCAGCGCTTTTGATTTACGCAGTGCCCCACCCCCCCTTCCTGCAGCCTGTGAGCGGCTGTGCGGAATTGTGCAGTTGTCAAGGGCCCTGTTTTCTTCCGAGATGGTCGGCGAGGAGGGGGAGGGGTAGCTCATTGCGTGGCAAAGACCTGGTACGTTGCCGTTTTAGGAAGTGGGCACCTCTTACTTCCTCGTATTCTGCACGTTTCAACGCCGTACACTGCGGCAGCTCTGTCGTGGCCTGTCCTGACCCGGCCCGCTCCCCTCTGTCCCTTTTGCCCCCACTTTAGAAGCACTGCGTCCCAGCAGGACGTCCGAGACGAAGCGCTACAGCGAGATCTTCCGTGATTTCGACAACCTGGAGCTGTCGCTCATCCATGAGTACGTATTTGGTGTCGTTGGCAGGGTCTCCCGCGACCCGCTTTCTCCGTTCGCCTGCTCATTTTTCCCTCTTTCTGTTCGACTGTCTTTGCCCTGCGTTTATTGGGGGAACCACAGGACTGTGGAGGACCTGCTACCAGACCCTGACACCATATCCAACGCAGAGACGGAAACCACAGAGATCACGGATCCGGAAGAACTGACGGTTAATGATTAGCACTTCATTTTTACTTTGTAGTATTTTATGCCACATTCATTCATGCTTACATTACAGTTAACTGAGTCCAAAGATAGCCTATTCAAACTTGATGACTCCTTCTGCAGCCTGAAGGAGGCCTCGACATCGAGATTCAGGTTGATGAAGACCAAAAAGAAGGATCTTCACCAGGTAGGTCCTTCAAGCTTGGTGTCGGTGTTGAAGTGCACCTGAAAGACTGCGACTGCAATGCGGACCAGCTGGGCCAGGCAGTGTTCGGGGCTGGGTGGGTTTTTACTGAGTTCTAGTTTAGGTGGTGAGGTTTGTCTGACTCCACACTCTGACCTGGTCCCGAAAGAGCTCCCCGGTTTCTGGGCAGTTATCCATGCACGCTAATTGCCTCACGCTAATCAGATTAGCAGGAGAAGGGGGTAGATTTGACCGAGAGGCAGTGGTGGGGGAGATTCCCTTACCCAGTCAGACGTGCTGGGGGGGGGGGGAGTGGGGCTGTGGATGGAACCTGCAGGGAGCTTACAGGCTGGTGACACTGGTCCACTAGGCCCCACCCCTGTGTGTTCATAGTTTCTGCCCCAGAAAGTGTCTCATCAGGAGAGGTGACAGCATTTCAACGATAAAATAAGGCAGCATCCTGTTAGTGGGAACGCGGAACCGATCTTTATCTCTACATGAGCGCTGCAAGAACAAAGGCACTCAAGTCAGTGGAGAGTCTGTGTGTGTGAGACAGATTCGCATATTTGTGTGTGTGATCGCTCAATCAGTATAAGCATTGTTGGTGTGATTGTAATAATGCATCACCTGGGTTATTGCAAGGATGTGTGTCTGTGTGTGTATGTGTGTGCATTTTTGCAGTTATTGCATTGTGGGGACCACAATGTGATAAAGACCTGTAACTTCTTACCTTGTGGAGACATTTTTTCAGTCAGGGATAACCTCAATTTTATAAAGATCTACGACTGCAACGACAAAACTGAAAATGCTGAAACTCCTGTATTTTGGTTACTTATGGATAAGGTTAAGGCTGGGTGGGGTTTAAGGTTGTCATTGTTGCGATTAGGGTTTTGGCCATAGAAATGAATGGAAGTTCCCCACAAAAATATGAGTACAGGTGTGTGTGTGTGTGTGCATGTGTGTGTGTGCGGCAGATTGCTTGGTGTTAGGGCCGCCAATTGCTAGTACGTCTTTTTTCGGACGCGTTCCAGAAGGAGAACCAGGAGCCTCGCTAATGCCTGTCAGCTCCTGGGATAATCCCCTGGCTGAGCTGCCATGACAGGGGGGTGGAGTCACTGAGGGAGGCGGCCGACTCCACACCATGCACCCCACCACAGTGCCGTTCACATGCTGTGCTTCACCGCAGGTGAAGCTGAACGCCGGCTCCAGGAATCACCGGTTCAGTTCTTTTTGTAAGCTTCCTCTCATCTGAGCTTGGGATCGGTAGATGTTCCTCTGAGGAACCTCGAGGTTCCAGGTCATCTGCAGGACCCCCGTCCTGGATGCTTCATCTCAAATGAGATAAAAGTGACAGCTACGGGTTTGAAGGGGGAATCCGAGCAAGAAAGAAGATCTTCCTTCAGAAATACAGGGTTCCCATTTTTTCGGAAAACTATAAGTGGGACTTGAGTGTGAAGGCTAAGAACCGTCACAGAGAAGATGATCTGGAAGGAGGAGGATTCATCTATCTGATGGATGTATTCATAAGGAAGCATTAAGGGGCGGAGTCAGAGAGACAGAAAAAGGAACCAGATTGGCTGTTTGTGTGCATGATAACTGTTTCCAAGGCGATTTTGGAATCTGGGCTTCTGCCACAGCAGATTAAATGTGGCCCCACCTGGAGCCTCTGCCACATCGGTAGACGCCCCGTGGACCTTCTCCATTCTAGTGGTGGCATTGGAGGAACTACTGGTTAGTTAGTCATTTCCGTGGTGAGCAGGAGAGCACTCGGGGCCTGGAGGTGGGAGCCGCAGAGTGGGCGGGGTCAGGAGACAGGTGAGGAGCCGAGCAGGAAAGTCGACTCCTCGAGCTCCCGCCCCTGGTCTTATTTCAGATCCTCCGTCTGTCCACTGTAGGACAGCCAGACGTGAATATTTGTTTGGGTGTCTGACCTCCCTCAGTATCCTGAAGAGGACTCTGTGCTGATCCTACCACTGACGGGATTTCCCCCCTCAAAGCTGTTCAGAAGCCAGTGCCATTCGGCAACCTGTGCTTTCTGGAGGAAGCTCACAGCTCTACACCGGCCCATCTTGTCGCTTGGCACCAAGGACGAGACAGGATTACACCTCTTTTTTTCTCCTCCCTCGAACATGGCAATAGCTTTGACTCCTCTATCTATGTGTGCCTTGCTGGATTCTCAGCAGCGCCGTCTGGTGTTTGGAGGACATTGCTTTATTGTTGTCTGAGGCCCTATGGGCGTGTGACACGGAACCTCACACCCCGATCGGGAACCGCTTTTAGGATCTACGCTGTGGGGTGTGTGTATGCGTGGGGGTGCGGGCTGGATGGGCAGGACCCGCAGTTATGCTGATACGCTCCCTCTCAGCCCAGGATGCAGACCTGGTGCTGCGCCGCTGCGAGGGTGGCGTGGATCTGGCCCTGCAGTACTCCAAGATGTGGTGCCGCTATGCCAAGGAACTGCTCGCTTGGATGGAGAAGAGATTCAGCTTAGGTAAGGTCTCCAGCCCTTGCTCTGTCCGTCCATGTGTGTCTGTGTTTTTGGCTGTGAACCTATTCTCTGTCAGTCCACCTCTCTGTGTGGGACTATGGACCTGTCTTTCTCTCAATCTGTCCATCTTTCTGTGTGTCTGACTCTGGACCTGTCTTCTCGGTTTTTTCCATCTCTCCCTGTGTCTGATTGTGGACCTGTCCTTTCAGTCTGTCCCTCTGTCCATGTGTCTGATCGTGGACTGTGATGACTGATCGTGGATCTGTCCTTCTCTCAGTCTGTCCATCTCTCTGGGTCTGACTGTGGACCTGTCTTCTCAGGCTCTCTCATGTCTGATTATGAACCCGTACCCTCACTCTCTCTGTGTGCTTGATTTATGAACCTGTCTTTCAGTCTGTCCATTCTCCATGTGTTTGACTTTGGACCTGTCCTCTCAGTCTGTCTGTGCGATTGAGGGGAGGACAGGTCTCTCTATCCTCTCCTGCTCTCACAGCAAGTGTGAGAGGTCTTGCACCACTCAGAATAATACTCCAGCTGCCGATTCCCCTCTCACACCCTCACTGTTAGTCGCACGGTGATCCATGCTCAGTGTACAGCCACAGTCAGTAAGCTATAGCCCTCTTCCTGAGCCTCGTGCCGCACTATATTCTTCATCCTCCCCCCCAGAACTTTTTGCTTCATTATGGATGTTTAGCAACTTCAAACATTACATAGTGGTACATCTGGGCGTGCGTATGAAGTATGAGTAATTCAGCTTCCTGTCCCGGAAGTCGAACAGAAACCTTTCCCCTGAGTTCCCTAATCACGCGTTCAGGGTGTGGTCTCCTCTGAGGCTCCTGGGATGCATTTCGCCCTGTCGCCGTGTCCCCAGCAGGGTCACTGCCTGTCGCTCCACCTCCATAACCATGTTCCCCTTCACACGCAGAGCAAGAGTTTGCCAAGAATGTCACTAAAGCGGCAGAAGCAGCCAAATCGTGCGTCTCCCAGCAGGTTCGAACCCGTCTCTCTTCCACTTCCTTGCATGTAGTCGTCCCTCCACGCTGCCAGCATTCTAGTCCAGCCACGGCTGGGGTGGATTTTCTATGCTTTCCCCAAGCTTGCCCGGGGGTCCCCCCTACTTTCCCCCATAGACCAAAGCAATCAAATGCAGACAAACCGATGGCTTCAAAATCAGCCGAGAGAGTGAAAGTGTGAACTTCCTGCCATAGACTTTTCCTGAGGAAGCTTCTAGATCATTATGAAAACAGTAGGATGTTTTTGAGCTTGTCTCTCTGTAAGGTCACGACTCTATTATGTGATCAACTGTGTTTCTACGTGTGTGGGGCCTTGGCAGGACTGCATGCCTCTGCAGTACATCTACATCATGGTTATGGAGCGTGACATGAAGAACAGCCAAGACGCCAAAAGGACTGGAGAGATGCTGCATCAGCGTTGCTACCAGGTATTAACCACCAGGGGGCGAGAGAGAACCAGCAGCTTATAATCAGAGTCTGGGGAATCCCAGCTGTCGGTGCTTTTCCACCGCCACCAAGAACCGAGCCGGAACCGAGCCGTACCCCGAACAGGCGGTTTACCACTGTAAATCATCAGAGCGGTACCCGCACTGATCCAGCCCTGCTTACTAGCAGAACCAAATGCGTGACCAAACCGAGCTGGTTGTGTCGGCACCATCTGATTGGTCGAAATGCATGGAGAGAAAAAAGTGTATTGGCTCAGCAGGCTAACCCTCTGTGCCTGTGATCAGAAGGTCACCGGTTGGAACCCGGATCAGCAGCTAGTCGCTCGGCCTGCGGCCTTTAGCCACTAGATCTCTCTTCACTGCCAAGTCATGTCTGTGTCATGGGGAGCAAGATGAAAGGAGAATATCCCTACAGGGGGTCAGTAAAGTGTCATTAAGAAGGGCATATTATATATACTATTCATTACTATTAGTATCACTATGTATTGATGCATTTTTGATACACCTACTTAAAAATGTACTATAGAACAGCTGAATGGAATGAATCCCTAATGCAAATTAATGTAAGCCAATGCTAATTCTGGTAGCGTTTAATGCTGATGTAACATAGCGATTCTCACAAACGTGCTAGCAGAAATTAGCACACAGAAAAGAATAATAATAGTAATAATGGGAAAACCGAACGGAGCTGGAGCCGCGTTGTAACTAGTGTCTATTTGTGGTACGGCCCGGCTATGGCTCGGGTACGGCCTGGGTACGGCCCGGGTACGGCTCGGGTACGGCCTGGGTACGGCCTAGGTACGGCCCGGGTACGGCTCGGGTATGGCCTGGGTACGGCCTGGGTACGGCCCGGGTATGGCTCTGTTCCTGCATGCCAGTGGAAAAGCACCATAAGTGTCACACAGACACTCCTGATCTTTCTCTCTCTCTTTCTCTCCCCTATTCCTTTCTCTCTCTCTCCATTCCTAGGCTCTCGCAGCCAAGAAGAACGAGATAGACAAATGGCGTCGGGAGTTTAAGGAGCAGTGGGCGAAGGAGCAGAAAAAGATGGTAAGCGGCCCAGCTGGAGGCTCCCGTTAGCCGCAGACACCAACTGCCAGTCCCATGAGCTCAGCATCCGCCCCCCACCCCCGCCCCCACCCCCTTCACTAGCACGAGGCGGAGTCAGCGCTGAAGAAGGCCCGGCAGCAGTACAGCCAGCGCTGCGAGGACCTGGAGAAGGCCAAGGCCATGAGCAGCAAGGCCGAGGAAGACCTGGGCGGCTACAAGACGCTGGACAAGCGCAGGAAGTCCAGGGATGAGGCGCAGACCAAGGCAGGCGAACGGACGACGCAGTGACCCCCACACGGGGGCGGGAGAGACCCCACCCCCCACAGATATGACCTGCACACTAAACAGTTCTACTGCATTTAGTGCCTTACGCACGCTGCAGAATGTGTCATTCATTGCTGTTCACTGGCTGAGTCCTTAGAGAAGGTCAGTTAGGAGCTGTTAAGGTGGAAAAATGAGCTACAGTGTGTGACTGATTGATTATTTCATTTAGTGTACTTTCTGACCGTGCACTTTGAGTGACTGTGAGTGTTTGGAGCACTGCTTCGATACACCCTCCCAAATTTATGTTTCACGCCACGTTCTTGTCACCTGGAAAACCTCTAATATGACTAATGAAATTACTCATTATATTGTTTGTTTGGGTAGCGTGTTTTTCTGTGCGTCCGTAAGTGTATGTATGTGCGTGTCTGTGTTTCTGTGTGATATTTGTGTATTTTATATGCGTGTGTATATTTAGGTTTGCTTGTTTATTTGCCTGCTTGAGTGTATGTCTGTCAGTGTTTACATGTGTATATTTTGCATGTGTTCATATTTTTCCTGTGCGTGCGTGTCAGATGAAGGAGGCAGAGGTGCAGTACCGGCAGTGTGTGACTGACGCCAACGCACACCAGGAGCATCTGGAGAAGGTGAAGGAGAAGATCATCGCCCACATCCGCAAGCTCATCCAGCAGGGCGACACCGTGCTGAAGGAGGTGAGCGTGGCGTTGCGTGGCGTGGGGGGGGGGGGCACGATCACGGTCAGAGGAACCGTGGCATGGACGGACCTGCGAGTTTAGCGTGCCGCTAAGGTGCTAGAAGCACAATCCGCAGAAAAGCTTGCAGGACGTCCAGATACTGTGGGATAATTCATCTGTTTACCTCAGAGCTTTAGGCCGACAGTACTGCTCTCCATTAACACATCTCCCTCCTGCTCCCAGGCCACGGTGAACATGTTTCATTACCTGCGCGTGCACACGGAGGCCATCCCCCAGGGCTACTTCAGCCTGGAGCAGACCTGCCGGCCCTACGAGCCCGGAGAGCCGTACCTGAGCTACATCCTGAAGCAGCAGCGCCGTCCCCGACCGCTCCAGGCCTACGTCTTCCAGGAGTTCACCACACAGAGCAGGAGGTGAGTGGGCAACCCCAGGGTTAGGGCACAGGGGGAAGAGGGGCATGACTTGATAAACTACTAGCATAGGCATCAAGGGAACAAACATGAGTTGGACAATGAAACTGCAGCACTGGCCGGTATAGTGTTTGAGGCTTCGTGCTTATATATGCACGGCCTGGTGGTCAATGTTTACCCATTATACATTCCATCAGTAAGAGCAGAGTCTGGGGGTTGAATTAGCAGAGGAATAGCACAGATGCACCCAAGATATCGCAATTCACATTACACAGTAGGAACTCAAAACTGGACAAATTGTTGGTGCGGGTCTCGCTGGCGCGTCTGTGACCAGCACTGCAAGTCTTTGTGATATATCAAGAGCTGCGGTGTCCGGGGTAATGTCTGCATGCCACCACGAAGGACGGACCAACAGGAGTAACTGTGGATGGAAGAGGAAGCTGTCTGAAAGGGATGTCCAGGCACTAACCGGGATTGTAATCAAAAAAACATAAAACCACAGCTGCCCAACCTACTGCTGAATAAAATGCACACCTCAAGTCAGCTGTTTCCACCAAAGCTGTTCATGAGGAGCTCCACAGGGTCAATACTCATGGCAATTGTCAGTTCCAGTGGTACAATAGCAGTAATACAAAGCTTAGGCTGCGGACGATGTGGAACATGCATTGTTCTCTGTTCCTGTGATCTGGGAGAATTGCAGTGTGGAGTAACTCCTAAGAGACTGTTGCATATCCAGACTGCAGCACAGGGGTGGATCAGTGATGGTTTGGGCTGCAACGTCATGGCACTTCCTAGGCCCCCTGCTTCTTCTAGATAGGCGAGTCACTGCCAAGGGCTACCGAAGCATTCTGGAAGACCGTGTTCAACCAGTGGTTCAAACACTGTACCCTGAAGGTGGCGCCGTGTATCTGGATGATAATGCGCCAATACTGGTCGTTTGGTAAACATGAATATGTTGAACATCTCCCATGGTCTGCACCGTCAACAGACCTGAATATTATTGACCCACTTTGGGGTATTGGGAGTCAAGAAATGTGTTCTTCTACCGGCACGTTGTGACCTGGCTATTTGCAGGACTGGTACCTGTCATTCTCAAGGCAAATTGATGCTGTATTGCCCAAAACATGAAGACTTACACTATATTAATAAATGGTTGTGACCTAAAACCAGGTGTTTCAGTTTTGGTTGAATCCCATGGGTGCTCTGGGCAGGTTTCACTGCAGTTGCCCCTGTTGTTAGGTTGACTGGCCCTGAACGTGGCTTATTGTGATGGAGGTAGAGATCGCAGGCGGAAGTAAACTGTGGATGTCAGCTCAAGACACGCGCATGCTCCCTACCTGCAGGTCTCCGCCTAGTAGTCGGCGCAAAACCAGCAACCCCATGGGACCCGACTCGGATGACCGGCCCGGCAGCTACGGAGACAGCAGTGAGTGGATCGCCCTGTGATGGCGGAGACCGTTTAATGCTCACGTCTGATTGGTCGAGAAGCTGTATTTATCACACGTCATGTGATGTGTTTCCTGCAGAGAAGGGCGGCTGCAGTGACTCTGATAGCATCGGGGGGAGTATGGAGTCTCTGACCAGCCCAGGTGAGGGTCTGTGTCTCTCACACATATCCGGCAGCTCAAAGCCCTCACTATCCGATAGGCAGCCTTTAATAGCCCACCCTATATGAGCAGGGGTGCAGCGTTTCCAGTGATGTTACTTTGCGTGGGTGTTTGCTTCTCAGCCCGGAAACTCCTGAAAGCACCTTCCACCGGCACCATGTCATCCGACGACCTGGAGGACAAAGAGCCGGGGATTTCATATGAGATGGGTGAGTGACATCAGCATCCACCAATGAATAGCAAGCTTGTATGAATATGTTATGTCTGCTGGACTTCATTCAAATAAATGTAATAGTCATTAGTACATTGGTTGTGTCCTGTGTCCTCTGCGGCAGATCCCACTGAGGACGGCAATGGGACACCAGGGACCGTGTGCAAAATGCGCTCCAGAGCCGCGCTGACGCACAAGTTTAAGAAGACGAAGAGCAAAATGTCCAAGTGCAAGCAGTGCGACAACTACCTCCTGGTGAACGGCCTGGAGTGCGAGGAGGTGAGCGGGAGGGGAGGGCGGTCCGGGGAGGGCGAGCGGCAGGGATTTACATGTCCTCTGTCAGTGTACCCATAATCCTCTTTGCTCCGCCAGTGTGGCCTGGCAGTGCACAAGAAGTGCCTGGAAGTATGCCAGGTAGAGTGTGATCACAAGAAAGGCACAGTGTTCGGGGTCAAATTCTCCTTGGTGCAGACTGACATCTCAGGGAAGGTGCCGTTCCTCGTGCAGCGCTGTACTACCGAGATTGAGAGCCGGGCGCTGACAGTGCAGGTGAGGGGCGTTGGGGTGGGGGGCTGTCATCCAGTGCTGGGCTTTTATGTGGCTCTCAAACGCCTTGGTTTCCCTCTAGGAATCACAAACAATGGGCATTTCATTGTACGATGAGCTGTGCAGTGGTTTAAGTAAAACAACCTGGAACAAACACAACATTTAATAATAAATTACTCAAAATAGTCCCTTCTTATCCACCCAGTTGACCTCAGTTTATTCCTGGCCTGGTAATCTGTCCAGTCAAAGCCAGCTGGGGGTTTTAACCAAAGCATCCACTGGCATGGGGGCCGTTGGTCCATCGCCATGGCAACGCACGATAACAAATCCGCCTGTAATCGTTCCGCCGCCGCCTGCTTGTCTGCTTGTCATGTGCGGTGGCAGGATTTCAGTGTGCCCAGGGTCTGTCAGAGTGGAGAGAGAGCACTCTTTGGAGCGCTGATGAGAATGTGGAGAGCTTTCTTTCCAAAATTTCCCTCTCGATGAGGTTTATTTAATGTAACTGCGTGTTAATTAGACAGAGACGCAATGTAAGTTGGCCTTGTTCCCCCCGTGTCAGGGTGTGTATCGTGTCAGTGGTTCCAAGCCCCGCATCCAGAAGCTCTGCCAGGCCTTCGAGATACAGAAGGACCAGGTTGATCTCTCCGACGTCTCTCCCCATGACATCACATCCGTCCTCAAGCACTTCTTCAAAGAGGTAACAGGGCGATTAATCACGCAACACACGAATTAAAGAACTCCTGTAGCTCCTAGCCATGTCAGGATGCCGTGTGCCCCCCCAGCTTCCAGAGCCCTTGATGACCAGTGACCTGAATGACGACTTCATCATGGTGGGGAGGGTCATCCAAGGCCTGGCCGAGAAGGAACCAACTCCAGAAACCAGTGCAACAATAGAAAATATCGTGCAGAGCTTGCAGGAGCTTCTGAAGAGACTGCCCGTGTATAACTACAGCACGCTACATCACATGATCACACACCTGCACAGGTAACACACCCATTCACATGATCACACACCTGCACAGGTAGCACACCCAGGCACATAATCACACACCTGCACAGGTAGCACACCCAGTCACATGATCACACACCTGCACAGGTAACACACCCATTCACATGATCACACACCTGCACAGGTAACACACCCATTCTCATGATCATTGAACATGGTACAGAGGATCCCAGGAAAGGACTTCCAGTTCATCGTATAATAATGATGTCAACATTACAATGACCCAATATTCTATTTGTGTCAGTCACAGGATTCATACAGTACTCTCAGAAAGTTTTAGGACTGCTTAATTCTATGAAAATGTTGCAAATTTATTGATTTCATAACAAAAGTTAATTGTCAAGCAGTGCTTAACATATCATCATTTTTTTGATTGACTCGTTCAGTTCTGTTCTTCCCATATTCCTGTTAACTGCAATCGCAGTCACTGGCTCCCAGAAGGATACTGAACACAAATTGGCAATTTATGTTATTGCAAAGGTGCTACTAATTAAAAGCACCCAATCAGACTGCGTGCCAATGAACTTTTCAACTCAGACCAGCTCTTTTAGAATTATAATTTGGTTTGCAGTTTATTACTACTTGAAATTAGTTTTAATTTTGTTATAAAACCAATACATTTGCATATTTAGTTTTATTGGACTGAGCATCCAAAGACTTTCCGCAGGCGCTATCTTGAAACCTTAAGAAATTAATGTAGTAGCTGAATCACTTCCGTCTCATGTGATGGGTGTGGGTTATGTGTGCTGGTCTCCTTCTGCAGGCACTAAATAGCCAATGAAAGCCCCTATGCTGTAGTCTAGTAACTGGGGCTGACATTTAGCTTTCATTCTTTGCAACCCCCCCATAGAGTAGCGGAAAATGATGAGGAGAACAAGATGTGCCCCGCCAACCTGGGCATCGTGTTCGGCCCCACCCTCCTGGGCCCCTTGGAGTCCGGGGACGTGACGGAGATGACCTTGATGACGAACTCGCAGTCCCAGATCGTGGAGTTCCTCATCTCACACCACGATAAGGTCTTCAGCCCCCAGTCGGAGGTCAGCCCTCTGACCACCGGGTCCCTACCGGAAACAGACAACGTGACCTCCACCCCCCTGCATAATAGCACCCCCCAGGACTCGAAGCCCTCGGCCCAGGAACGACCACGGTCCTTAGAGGTGACACACTGACGATGGCACCACACCCCCCTGACCATGACATATTTGCTTCCATTGATTCTTTCCCAACAAACTCATTCACGCTTGGCTCCCTCAAGCTCAGCTGATGCTTTTACCCTAAATATCTTTGCATTCTTACCATCTTACATGGCTGGATATACTATTAGTGCAATTCAGCTTAAGCACCTCGTTCAATGGTACAAAAGCAGAGACAAATTTGGGATTTGAACCCATAAGGGCCACAAGCCTGAATCACTATACTACTGATTCCAGCCCTACCATAGCTTAACGATACTTACATGTCCTGGTCCTTAATATTTTACCTGCTCAATCAACCTCCCCCCCACCCCCCGATTAAGGTAAGTACTGGTTACCATCTGGTTAGTAGCTGATTGGTGTGAGCAGGAGGTTTCGCCTGGCAGACCATGGTGATAATCTCGTTTTCGAGACTTGCTTGCCGGGGACAGACGTCCTGAAGCTGTTCTTTTCCTCTCCGTCACTCGCGGCTTTGGAGGTGGCGGAGAGCTGCGTGGATTAGCGCCGCTTAGCGCCGCTGGGCCCTGTCGCCGTGTGGCTCTTCCTCGCTGTCTTTTGCCCGCAGGCCGCTCAGCCCTGTCTACCTCCAGCTCTGGAAGACGTAGCCGTGGTTATTAATTAATTCGTATTCGGACACATGCACGACAAATGAGTCCGGTGGGCGCTGTTGTGTCACTGGGAGAGTAACATGGTGTTCTAGATCAGAGTGTAGGTGCAGTAATATCTCCGCCCCACCCCTGTGGAGTCCACTGTAGTTTTACGCCTGATAAACCTCCATGGAGTCTCTGTAGCCATTTCTAAATGGTGTCTATATAGCCTAAGCCATAAAGCAGCCGGCACTGTAGTGTTTGCCATGGTTATCCAGGCTTTGTGTCTTTCTGACAGAATCACACGCTCAAGAGAGACTCCAGTGAGGGCTATATATCGGACAAGTCTTCGTCCAATGAGGCGGTGGACCAGCTCAGCCCTGAGACCAATGAGGGAGCAGGTAGGCGGGGCTTGTAGGCTAGGAGAGGTGGGCATTCATTTTGAGAGGCGAGGTAGGAGGCTGCTGGAGAGGCCTGCTTGCTGGGTATATCTTTTGTCTGTCTGTCATTCAGCAGTCTTTATAAGGGATAGAGTGACCCAAAGTGTGTCAAAAAATCATGGCACCTTTGTTTCCCCTTTTCACTAGTCACTTGCTGGTATCTGCTTGGCGCACTCTCTTTCATTCCGTCCCAGAACCTGACGCACCATTCCTCTGCTCTTCCTCCCGATCCCTTCACAGTCCTGGCTCTGAATGTGTCGCTGACCCCTTCCCCGAGTGACCCGGCCCCAGCCCCCGACTCGCTTCCCGGGCAGCCGCAGGAACACCTGAGCAAGCAGTTGGTCAAGTACCAGCTCCCGCCCGCGGCGCTCAGCGCTCACCTGCGCGCCGCGGTCCTGCGAATGGGTCACGGAGCGGGGGAGGAGAGGAGCGCAGGCCGGGAGAGGGGGGAGACGGGGCAGCCCAGGAGCGCCAACAGCAGCCGCAGCTCCTCCCCCGAGCATGGGACCGTCAGGCATTCCCGGCGCCGGCTGGAGATCACCCCAGAGACGGCGCGGCTGCTCT
The DNA here is from genome assembly GCA_026784285.1 of Stomatorhinus walkeri. NCBI lineage: Eukaryota > Metazoa > Chordata > Actinopteri > Osteoglossiformes > Mormyridae > Stomatorhinus > Stomatorhinus walkeri. Next base: position 15,246,216 of record JAODUD010000045.1, read on the forward strand.
ACAAAGCCGGACACTCCCCCACCATCCAGGCTCACTCACGCCTGTCTCCTGTCAAGCATGAGGCGGGGCCAGATGCATCCAATGGCACACCGGGTGACTCCGGGGAGGCGGAGTCAAAGGATAAAAGGCATTCGTTGGGCAAACTGAATAGCAATCAGTCCAATAACAAGCCAGGAGACCGGGGGCGGACCTCAGATCGGCAAATCAAGAGGCACCCACCGGACGAGAGGACCGCCCAAAAGATCTTGTCTGGACTGAAGCTGAAACGTAATCACTCAGGAAAGGGAGAGCAGGTCCAGTTTGTGTGACAGGAAATGGACTTATGATACAAGCAGGATTTGGGGTGACAATCTTACTGGCAACGACACGCACTGCCCGGACAAAAAGAAACGTCAGCATTTAAATTAAAATCAGCAAGTACTTCAGAGCCAATGATTGGATCATTATTACAGCTCAACAACCTTATCCAGCAATAAAGTGAAGTCAGCTGACCCCCTGAATCTACCCAACAAGCAGGTCATCCCATCAATGGATGTTTTTCTTTCAGAACGGCATATTACAGGACGAGAATTCATCACCCACGAATCGTCAAAGAGTGGTTCAGGGAGCAAAAAGAATCATTTTCACACATGATTTGGCCACCACAGGGTCTTGACGTTAAACACATTGAAAGTCTTTGACATATGCTGTAGAAGACTTTGCAGAGTGGTTCAACTCCTGTCTTCAATACAGGATCCCAGCAAGAAATGAATATGAATCTGGATAAACGTTGAGAAGTGGAAACAGTGCCGTGACAACTGTGCACCATAATCAAAGCTAAAGGCGGGGACGATGAAATATCAAGGCGTGAATTTTTAAATTTCTTTTGGCCGGGCAGTGTATAAAAATACAGAGGCCCTCACATAGGAATACACACATACAGCACTGGACAGGTGTATTCTACCTCCCCCCCCCCCCGGACTGCAAACACTGAGGCATGGCAAACATTTCTCATAGGGACTGAGGGAATATTCCAGCCCATATAAAGAAGGCTAAGTACATTGGCTAAACTGGTGACAGGGCAGCCTACTGTAGACTTAAAATGACATAGTGGGCGAAACCTAAAATATGCAATCAAACCTTTCAGGGACCCCAGACGGATTTCCTGGACTTATAGCTCCAGCCAAATTGATGGTGTTACGAGAAAAAAGGTCTTGTGACAAAGTCACGAGTTTTTATTTTTTAAACATGTTTGTACTTGGGTGTGATGCACATTGCTGATGTACTATGACATACAGAGAACACCTTCTTTAATATATGAAGGCACATGCAGTGGATTTGATTGTCCAATCAGGACCCAGCTCATCTCAATAACCAATCAGAAACTGTGACTATGCGAGTTCAGCAACGATGGTACAGCTGTGCAGGTTGCCTTCCTGAGTGCATAGGTGTGGACTATTCCCAGATTAGCCTCAGGCTATTCTAAGCAACAAAATTCCTTATCTACGAGCTGTTCTTTTTATTTCTGGAGGTGATATCTTGATACTTCATGTACTCTCTGAGCGGTGTGAAGCGAGAGTTAGCAAACATAACCCAGTGGTACAGTTCTTATGTGAGATGACTCGGTCTTGATCTTAGTCCCCACGATGTACAAAAAAAAAATGAATAAAAATTCACACCTCCTTTGTCTTCACCAGGGGGTGAAAGGTGCATGTTTTTCACGCAGGAGAAACAGTATAAGTATTACGTCATCCACATTCAAGCTTCTGACCTGTTACTGCGTAGCAGGGACCTGAAGTATGTCCCAGGCAGCACAGAGCCACCCCCAGATGGGATGCCAGCCCATAGCAGGGTAAGGCACACTCAGAAAATGCAGGTATTTTAGAGATGCCATTTCACCAGACTGGATCTACTTGAATGGGCAGGCGAAGGTGTGCAGAGCAGGGAGAACTCAAGTAGGGCGACTGGAGGTGGCTCCGCGTCTCGCAAACCAGTCCTCGGGGACCCACAGACGGTCCACCGTTTTTGCTTCCACGGGAAACTGGTAGGGAGCAAAAAAAGCGTGGCCTGGCTGTGGGTCCCCTTGGACCAGGCTTGGGAACACTGCTCTCAGAGGCGTAGTTAGACATTAATGAATAAGGGGGTGAGTGTTTACCGAGAGGTGCCTGCAAAGGCATATGTAATATAAAGAGCTGTTCATGACTACACATTTATTTGTGGGGGAGGGGCTAAAGCCCCCCTAAAACACCCCTAACTGCTCTACAGGCCAATAAGAAGATATGTGGTGTCAGAGGTGGGTAAATCCGGAGGCTGTTTCCTCTAAATGCACTGTGTGTTACACTAATCATACACTGTAGTATGATATTGGACCACCTATGGCTTGTGATAGAGTCAGGATATATTGATTCTAGAATTGAGAGAATTTAGCATATTGGTGATGCAACCAAGGTTACTGCATTCTGTCCGCAAAAATGGGGACTGCGTTTCACTGCAAGCTGTCCTCGGCAGTTCATAATACAGTTGGGTAATAATTACCATGTAAAAGGGAACGGTTACTTTTACTTCTCGTCTGACGTCTTCTTTCAGTCTTAAAATCCCACACTTATATATAAAAAAATGGTAGACCGGGCAGGTCAGGTGCAACAAAGGGAAAAGCATAAATTTAATTGGGTTGACTATGCGATTAGCATGGTTCAGAAATACGGGTTTTATTATTAGATTCGGACATGAATTTGAGGAACCAAAAGTGAACCGGAAACTAGCGACCTAAAATAAGAAATGAACGGAAGTCAGATGGACGTCAATGTAACAGGAAACTTTTTAGTCGTCACTTAAAACCATCTACTATGGACCGATTACTTTTTTTAAAACACTATAACCATCTTTTAATGCAAATTTATTGTTAAGTCCCCTCTAAGTTACTCTGGTAAAAAATGAATTAGTGTAAAATATAAAGGTATGCAGATCAAAAGGTAAGATAACGTAAATGTTCATTTGCGCCTCTAAATTGCTCGCATTAATGTGCGTCGACGTGTGAGAGTGTGACTGATGATGGACTCGCATCCCATCCAGTTTGATCTCATATTTTGTGCCCTAGGCTGCCTGGGACGGGCTGCAGGCACCATGAATAAAGGAGATTGCGCTGCTTCGTATGACTTTACGGACCGTCATGAACGAAAAAAAGAAATTGCTGAAAGCGACAACTTGTAATGCAATGGTGCCACCTTGTGTCAAAATGTACAAATAACACGTATAGCTCTCCACGGTTTTATTGGGTTCAGGGTAAGTGAAATAACACCCAGAATATAGTATTGTTATATACATAAGGGACCGCAATAACTTTCAGTTTCAGTTCTCCCCGAATAGTTATGCATTTCTTCAACCTACTGTTTAAAATATGTACGATTTTTACCGTACGATCCTTAAATGATTATCGTTCCCTTCACAATCTAGTGATATTGACCATATAATGTTTATTTCCGTATTGTCTATCCCCGTTTGTATAAAAGTATATTATGCACTCCACATTAACTTAACACTATGCGCTGTTAAAACGTTAAAACTTGCTAGTATTTGACGGCGCATGAAAAAACGTTCCAGCAGAGGACGCCAAAGCGATATCTTTTGGATTCTCGTGTAAAGGATTTTGTTGATAGTGGGCCTGCTATAATGCGCAATAATAATATCACAAACCCTATCACTCTGATGTAAACAGTATGGATATGAAGAAACAAGAAAATATTATAGCGCAACAATCTAATTATGAAATATGCCATATTACAATTCGTTGTTACTGCATGATTGTGACGCACAATGCAATTTACATTAAATGTACAAATGTAGCGCTATACCTGTGGTATATGTTTTTAGTTTAAATGCCTGACACTTGACATATACCCGAGGCAGTCATAGAAGCAGCATCCTTATAGCTATGGCGGGAAGATATTATGTCGGGTGTTGCAAAGCGGCCCCAATACGGGCTACCGCACCTGATACAGAAAGAACAGGCCATTCTTCTTGGTGATAGAAATTTTTATTAACATTTACCCATTAATACATGTATAATAGAAGTTATATGTTACAATACGCAGGTTACACAATAAGTGTGATAACTATAAATAGCCAATTTGCCAGATCATCTGTATCTTATGGTAGATTATAGTATTGTTTTAATTTAATATTTAAAAATAAAGTTACCGATACATATTTAAACTAAAATGACATGCAGGCGCCTTTATAACATTTTGAGTTATTTTTTTGCGCGTTAAACCGGACTTTTTTTCTTGTGAATTCATCGCTCAATGCGGCAATGTTAAAGAACCGCACTTAAATCTGGCGAGGAAATAAACGCGTCCAACAAGAATGGGTACGGTGACAGCGGCCCAGTCATCTCAGATGATGTAATTGACATTTTCCTTATCTGGTAGAGTCACGACATATTATGCTCTGTAAAGTTTTCTCAGCTTCCGTTTCACAGCATGTTTTGGCTAGTACAGAAACTGAATGTATAGTAATTGCACGTAATAGTATCTTTGTAACTAAATGAACTAAACAGTCACTACAAAATCTGTGCAGGTGCCCCCTTAGAACGTGAAATACCGAGGGGTTGCCAGACGTCAGAAGTGTACCAGGTGATGCTGGAGATCCCCCGCGAGGTTACAACAGGAACCGAGTCAATTGCTTGAACGGCCTAAAGTACAAACAGCCCGTGGAGAAGATAAAACTTATTAGTTGATTCCCAGTAGCACGTCCGTTAGTAAGCAATTGCAGCGCGATAGCGGTACTTCAGTGGCCTACAAAAATATATTGTTCTTGTGGAACACGTGAGTAGGCTTGTATAACTCAGATTATAGTAAAAATACCCTAGTCAGTTATTTTCGCATCGGATACCAATGGTTCTTTGTGCACGATGGTCTGTTCAAGATGTATCCTTAATTACGTTTGATCAAGAATTCTGGTCATGACGTCGGGGTTATTTTTCTTTTTATCTGATCTTGTTATTTTAATTCGTTTTTGAAAGATTTTTCGACCGGCATTTGTTCTTGTTTTCGCAAGAAAATAAGAGTTTTGCTAATTATAAAGAATTTTAAAATTGTTTCGATTACTTCGTAGTCCATAGCCGCTGGAGAATTGGGAAGGGCAAGCGAAAGATTAATTATTCGAAATAAACTTGTGCAGCGATATGCATTTTTATCTGAGATGCACAGCATATGAGGACCAAGTTACTATTTATTCTCAAAAATGTACAAATAACACTGATACTTAAGAATCTGTAACTCGTTTGTAAGTACGAAATTGCTACTAACATCAAAATCATTATTCATTTCAATATAGCCGTTCGATTATAACACAGACCCAGCGTAAACCTGCCACAATCGTTATATGAAGTAATATCCACTGATATTTGTCATATCTGTATATCTTTATCAAAAACATATTGTAATATTGTAAGTTACTTCGCTCCGGTTACTGCTGCTCCCCAAGTTCGATTTGGAAGGTTTCACATCAACGTTGTATTATTTATGGGTATTATCCTTTTTTCCGCTTATACTGAGCAGTATAAGCGTATTGAAGATGGATGGATGGATTCGTCTCGTAGATTAACCCGCCGAAACTGTGCAAGTTTTTGTGTAACTGTACAACTATGGTGTCGTCCTGCTGAATTCTTTTCACTGAATGTATTCACTGTAATTTAAAAACACCGAGAAATGACACCGATATTATTTTCCACCTTTAAAACCACATATTTTAATACTGTCCACAGCTCACTGCGATTTTAACCTATGAGCTAGATGCCACGAAAAAAACGGAGTAAAACCTGTCAAATAATTTGAATGAATGTTCACTACACGCATACAAAGCACACCAACTATTTCTTTCACATGTCCGGTTCTCCTCTGTCCCTCTTATACCGTGAGTCACCCCTCCCTCTCCACCCAGTGCTCCCTCCTCTCGCTTTGTCTGCAACTGCGCGCTCGCGGAGTCTATAACTGCGCGCAAAGACAGCGGAGAGGAGTACTGGACGATAAGTGTATTCCAAGACACGGAGTATAACAGGGCAGCCTTGTTCCAGGTTAAACGGTGCACGCTTCTTATCTTCCCCATTTCTATACACCCTGAAGAAATAACTTGGAGAGCTGTCTCGCGAGGTAAGTGCGTCGGTATCCAAAGCGCGTAGAGAGGTACAGTGCGCACTTGCGCTCCTTGAATTCATATAGTTGCCGTTTTTGTCCTTTTTTCTTTTTCGTGTTAGCAGCGATCACAGAGAAAACACAGAAGCTGTGTGGCATTTCAAAAATCATAGTATGTGCATGTTTCCAAGAACAGCTCTATTTGAGCCCAAGAAGAACGCGAACTGCGACATCGGCGTATCAGACGCTGTGCGCGAATTGACGCTTATCCCTCTACTGCAAGGGAGAGCCGTGTGGATTTTTGCCGGTCGTGATTCGAGTTAGGTTTTATTGTCACGCGAGAAATTATGCTCTTTTATGCTATCGTAATGATTATAGAAGCAATATTACATATTATGCGTAAAACTTTCAAACATATGAATGATTTCCAATGCATTATTTTCTTTTACAGTAATATGTGTATTTTGTCAGCCCGGTTGTATTTTTATATACTATTTCAACTTGGATGTGATGCGAAATACTGATATAGTCTTGTAATTTCTTACTGTTTTCAATGCGCCCTAAATATTTCAAATAGAATTTTGCATCCAACCATTTTGCAATAGCTTATCCGGTACCGGGTCCCGGGTGAAATAGAATTTGGGATTATTTACTAAAAATAGACAATTCCAGTTCAAGTGAATATTACCCATATGAGCATTCTACAAATGAGGTTATTCCATATTTTTTAATATTTCACAAACTATTCGCTATTACTGAATGACACACGGGCATATAAATACGCAATTGATCAAATTTAATCGGCTGAGCTAAAGTTATATTGCTGTAGTTGATTGACGATTATCATTCTATTCTTTATTTCTACTTAATATAACAGTTACAGATGTTAATTGTCGTCGTACTAAAAATAATCATATAACGAGCGCATTTTACGCGTTGTGTAGCTCCTAGGGAAATACATAGTTGAAATAATGTGCGCGATGGCAATAACATGGCAAAAAATCTACATTATGTCGTTAAATTGATTCCCCAGTACACCTATCATTCCTTCAATTAAACCACTTACGTCGGCATTTTACCTATTATCGTAAAACACACGCATACACACACACACACACACACACACACACGCACGATTACACAGTTTTGGGCTTTGTGTAACAGATTATAGATACTTCAAGCTGTTTCAAACGCTCACCAATAACCGAGTAAAACACAGAGAACTTGTTGAATAATTAAAAGTATCCACAACATTCTCAAAACATTAATTGATTTTTGCTTGTAATATTGTATAGCTTTTATCCTGACTGCAGGTAGTTCGAATTCAATTTTCAAACAGACTGGTGGAAATAGTTTACCTTAAAACCCAGACATACGGTCATTAACCAATACCTCCGATGTTTGATGTCACTGCGCTAAAATATGGGTTTGTTTCTATGTTCCTTGATAACCTGCTCGAACTGAACAAAGACAACATATTATTGTTTTATTAATTATGATCTTTGTACTGTGATTATTGTGTTTATTCATTTGCATTTTTTTTACATTTGATTTCAGGGATGGATATATTTTGCAGCCATCTGTAAATATTTGGAAATATGCAACACAAAATTACTTTTAAATCACTAGTGTAAAAACTAAGTACATGTGAATATGGGTATTTATGGGTCTATATTAGGTATGAAACACACACAGACGTTAATTTATCTAATTAATGTATAGTGATCGTACTCATAAAATAAAATATTACGGTCAAGTGGTTCTTCGATCCCATTATTTAATTATTTTAATTATTAGTTAACAACC
>JAODUD010000045.1:15262789-15275309 GCA_026784285.1 Stomatorhinus walkeri
AGAAGACAGGAAATGAGAAACGGCCAGACAGGATATTGCGTCCTGGTGGCTCAGGGATTAGTTGTTTTATCTAAACCAACAACACTAGTCTTACCCACCACACACACACACACACACACACACACACATGCAGTCGCTCACATACACACACCACCCTCGTAACGGAGAGAAGTGCAAGGACGCTCTTGGCCAAAGGAGGACCTCGCATTGGCTGCTGAGGTCCGGCAAATCTCATGACCACACACGACGGCGGCGTGAAATCCAGCACCGCAGGCCGCGGGCTTTGACCCAACACCCTGGTGGAACGCGTACATTGGAATCAGCAGACCTGGGGGGGGGGTGGGTCACGTATCAATGATGGTGGCTAGGCATGAACGGCGTGGCACATAGCTCCAGATGACGCGTGTGGTCAGGCTATATGAGCGTCCGAGGGGGGGGTGCCAAACAATGGCTGCAGGAAATGACAGGTGATTCTATGACAGTGACAGTCCTCTTTCCAGGAGCCATTTGCGGTTTTCGGTAGTGCGCATGGCAGGGTGTGTTTCATGCATGCGGGCATTGGGTAGGGGGTTCCTCCTGGGACTCGAACCTATAACATCCGGGTTATGGGTCGATGGGCTTCCCCAGCTCCATCACCTTGCACAGACTGGCCTTATGTGAGCAATTTAGGGTCTTGGAAGTTATCGTTTTGGGGGGAAGCAGATCACTTTGAGGGGCGAAGAGGGTTCCTGTGGCAGGGACTGCGAGATGGAAGGAGGGAGACTGATCTGGCAGGATGGTCCAGTCCTTCATCCACATCACCACTGCACATCCCATTATGTAACATCTCCCTGCTACTATAGTTTTATTGCCGCTTTGTGTGCCTTTCAGCGATTCCTGGCACGGTGTGTGTGTGTGTGTGTGTGTGTGCACGCGCGCACGAAACAGCGAGAGCGGATATTGCTCTGTGAGTGTAGGTGGCACAGAGCCAGTGTTCAGTAATCACATCATCTCCTTTTATTAAATCTCCCTGTACTGCTTCTGTGTTATTAAAATCTCCCAGCATTCCTTTCTCGACACACATTCACACACACGCATGCACACACACACATGCCTGCAGTAGGTAACTTCCCCCCCATCTGAAGCACAGACACCCCCAGGCTCAGTTTTAGCCTATCGTCCCAGTACTCATGGGCTCACGTCACACTTAGAACAGGGCCACCTGGGGGGGAGGGTGGGGGCTGATCAGACAGCCCCGTTTAGTGGAGAATGTGAGCAGTAAAACCTGTCAGTGTATAAGGAGCCAAGCCATCTGTATTCGTATCTCCTGACATGGGGGCAGCCTGCTGCCTGTCGCGACCAGCGGAGAGATTATAATCGATTTAAGAAAGAAAAAAAAATACCCCAATGATCTACTGCTCTCTATCAACCCCCCCCCCCACCCGACCCAACACCCCCAAAGGCCTGTCACTCTGTGCTTCAGTCTGGTTTTACAACTCTCATAGCTCTCCTGCTTATATACTGAATTGATTCTTTCCACAACCCCCCCCCCCCCCACAAAATCAACAAAGTTATCTATAGACACACACCAGTACAACATTGGTTCCATTGCGGGTGTTGAAACCCTGCATTTGGTCTAATTGGAAAAGCAAAGTTCCCTCATAAAGCGGGAGACGCTTATACACACCTGCAGCCCCTTCAGGTCTCCGGCATGCAGTGGGTACAGGTGTGGCTCACGGTGGGGGGCGCCCTGGCTGACTGGCAGACGGGCTGAGATGGAGCAGCTGCATTCTGGACCGGACCGTCTCACGGCCCGAGCTAAGAGGGTTTAGCGAGGCGACCTGGCTCCATCCCCCTCAGCCGGATTTGGGGAGCGACACCTTCTTCACTCACGGTCGGGGTCTTCCACACCCCTCCCTCTGCCATTCCCACTTTCCCAGTCTCCTCCTTCCACTCTCCCCGTCCCATCCTGTGTCCTACTGAGCATTTTTAACGTCTGTCATATTGTTTTATGCGTTTTGTCATAGATGGTTTGTACGGCAAGCTGGCGTTGCCTCATGTGTGAGGATGTGCCGCTGTGTGTGTGTATGTGTGTAAACAGGAACCCGCCGATGTGTTCAGTAATCTGTTTGGGAGCCTGTGCATTTCCAGCGCGTTCTGGTACTGTGTGAATTTCTTACCGTACTTGCTGGTTCTGCCCATTTTATTGGGCCACAAGCACATGTCCTGCGCTCGTGGACTCGCAGGTCGGTCTTCCACCAAGCGCCCCGGTCCTCCACAAACGGACGGCTGCAATAGCACGAATCGATGATTAATCTGTAATTAATAGCGGCGGTGTGGCCTTGCGGACGGTCGGCGACGAGTGTGTGAGAGTGACGTGCGGGGAGTGGGTAGAGATTAACCTCATGGCATCCTCAATCCCTATTTATGAGTTTACAGCGTCTGTCTGGGGCTTCGCACTGTTTAAACAACAATCTAATTAATCCCATCTTTATTAGTTTCACTGGGTGGGGTGGGGTGGGGTGGGGGGGCTGGGAGAACAGGGAACGGTGACAGAAAATGCAGGGGGGGGGACACAAAGGATTTGAGAAGAAGATGAAAAGGGTTGGGAAAATCAAGGGATTGAGAACATATTGAAATCCGTGTCATCATCATCTTCATCGCTTCTCCTGCTGAGGGTTCGGCTGACAGCAGGCTGAGCAGGCAGCACCAGAGCTCTCTGTCCAAGGCTTGGGACTCAAAGAAAAGAATGAATTGAAACCGATGGAAAGGTGTGACTTCTGCAGTATGTGGAGAAGGAATTCAAGCGAGAATTTCCTACTACATTGTACTGGTTCATATGACAATAAAACTTTGAATCTTGAATCTATATATATATAATTGACTGAGGTATGTACTTATCATTCAGTCAATATAGTCAATTGCCTATATCAGGTTATTTGTATTAGCCTGTGATTTTATATATATATATATACACACACACACAGGAAAGACAAAGAGAAGAGGGAATGAGATAAACAGATCATCTAAAAAGTAGGCAATTTTTTTGCATGCAAAAAAATAGTAGTTGGCTTATTTTGGAATTAATGTAGTGTCACTGTTCCTCAAACTTAAGTCAGCTACCGCCCCCTAGTGTTCATTAAGACATGTTACACCTTATTGTTCCCACAATGAAAGGTCAGCTCGAGAAATTACTGAATCTGTTCTGCAGACCTAGTGACCTACTGGTGTTATTCTATGTCCTAAGCCTGCAGTGAAAATGAATTCAGCTAATTGTTTTGGCTACTGTTTTGACAACAATAAATAAATAAATAATGCAGTATTATAAATTAAACATTTTTTTTATTAATATAAAGGTTTAAAAACGCTTAATAAAAACCATAGTTCCGCAATGTCATGGGGGGTGGGGGAGGGGCATCAAATCACGTCCAGAATTTAATCATCAGCTCTGTGGCACATAATTAATTAAGGCTCTGCATGATTACAATGCGGAATAGAGAGAGGGGATTGTGGAAGGTTGGAGCTGGGAAGGGCTCGCTTTGTGTGGCGAGATAAAGCCCCGGACCGGCGGGGTCACGGGCTTGGGGCTCTTACGTGACCCTAGGTCAGACTCTGACTCATCCTGGTGTTCTGAAAGCCTGTCTCAGAAGAGGGCTGCGGGACCTCCAGCCCCAGCTCCTCAAAGCCGCAGTGCCAGGAGTTACCAGCAGGGGACGCTCTGCTGGAGAGAGCAAAGCTCCTCTTTACACCTGAACCTGGATCTTGGCGTGATATTGAGATGGGAAGATGCTTCATCTCCCCCCACGACCCTGAATGACCTTCAGCACCGACCCCCAAGGCCGGATCGCCATCACTCTCCCCGTTTTAATTACCATTTGACAGATCGATGTGACCATTTGACTAATTAGTTAACGCTGCAGTTAAGCCTGTGACTCTCTGCTGGGTCATTATTGCCAATTCCAGGTCCCACTGCCTTGGGTTTGTTTCTCAATATCCTTACTGACTTGTGCGAGGAGCCCATCCACCTTCTGGCTGCTTATCCTGGTGACGGGGACTGGAGCTCACCCCAGGTAGGGCAGGGCACCAGGTTGGGTTCCAATCCAATCTCACACTGCAGACAATTTAGGGACAGCCTTCAGCCCAAGAGCATGTCTTTGCGAGGAAAGCCCCATGGCGCGTGCAGAGCATGCGGCCGCACGCACCCAGCATCCCCAGTGTGGGTGGTGTGAGGTAACAGCGCTGCCCTCAGAGCCACCCAGCACACGGCGCTGTACCAAACTAACCAGCTAAATTCCATCACGGGAAGCATCATTTTGCGCTCCACCTGGGACGATGTGTCACCGGCTTGCGGCCCGCCCTCAGAAGGTGGCGTCCTAAGCGGCTGCTTATGTCGCCTGGTGGGCTGACCAGCATTTCCCAGGCAGACGTCCCAGCCTCCAGTCCAGGGCCCCACCGGGCCAGACCGCGTTACTGAGACTCCTTCCAGCTCAGCCGAGCTGCTCTGCAGCAGGATCCGGACTCTCTGCTTTACTCCAGTGTGTCCCGACCCGGTCCAGGGGCACCCTCAGGCAGTCTACATTTTTGCTCCTTCCCAGCTCCCAGTACACCCATACTAGGTATTTGGTGTTTCTGGAGAAATGAGGAAATGAGAGGGAGCAAAAATGTGGACTGTCTGAGGATCCCGGAGGACCGGTTTGGAGTGCTTCATTAGACGTTCCATTAGACATCTCACTGGATGAATACTATTCTCCTCAAAAGGTGTCCTTAGCATGGTTACAGGAGAATACATTTACATTTTATTTACTTAGCAGAAGCTATTATTCAAAGCTATTTACATTCGAAAAGGCAGGGTGACACAGTTAGCGGCGTCACTCAAGAGCCCAACAAGTAAAACCACTCTGCTAACACTGGGATGTGAATCACAGGCACAGAGCCACACACTGCCCCAAAACCTGTATAATGCAGGGTTTCCCAATCCAGCGCTCGGAGACTCACAGTCGGTCCACATTTTTGCTTCCTCCTTTCAGAAGCAGGGAGGGAGCAAAAACGTGGACCGGCTGCGGGTCCCCCAAGACTGGATTGGGAAATACTGGTATAATGTGACATGAAGTATCGAAGCATAAGCCCGCCCCCTCCACCACTTTCACCCCCGCTTGGCTGCAGGCTCTTCGTGCGGAAGTGCAGCTCTTGCCTGCAGGTGATCGGCCGTTCGGAGCTCATCATGCGTGTGCTGGGCCAGGTGTACCACCTGGGCTGCTTCAGCTGCTGCGAGTGTGAGCGGCGCCTGCAGCGCGGCGACGAGTTCGTCCTCAAGGAGGGGCAGCTGCTCTGCAGGGGCGACTACGAGAAGGAGCGCGAGATGCTGGCGGCCATCAGCCCCGCCCCCACCGAGTCAGGTGACTCGCATGCACCAATCAATTCGGCAGGCCAGACCCAGACACACAAAATAGGCAAAAATTAGGTATGATTCAGTTGTTGTCAGTGGATCATTACCATAATTAAAGAGATATATAGGGCATGTAGAATTCAGAACATTGGATACGTCCAATCACAAGTGGTTTTGTTAGCCTGCCTGGACATATAATACAAATACTTTGTATAAACATCTTTTTCCAAATAAGGATGTTATTTCGAAATCACTGTAAATATGCATTGTTTTGATGCATGGCACTTTCCCGCTATTTACGCTCTTTTGCTGTGTAAACATGCCGCTTTATCCTGAAATGCGGTGGTCCCATGCGCAGTGAAGAGCGAGGACGAGGACGGAGGAGCCGGCTCTCTGGGGAAGGGCGGCGACGACGCGAAGGAGCACAAGCGCTCCAAGCGGCCGCGGACCATCCTGACCACGCAACAGCGCCGCGCCTTTAAGGCCTCCTTCGAGGTGTCGTCCAAGCCTTGCCGCAAGGTGCACGTCTGTCACACACGCAGCTCAGGCTGGGTCGCTTTTATGCAGCCGTATGCATGTATAGAGGTAGCCACACAGAGACACACTGCTCAATGCGCTGGCAGTGTCTGCGTGTGTCTCTCAGACACACACACACCCCTCCCAGCTCTGTCTTCTCTGTCTATCAGGTGAGGGAGACTCTGGCAGCTGAGACGGGTCTGACTGTGCGAGTCGTGCAGGTGTGGTTCCAAAATCAGAGAGCCAAGGTAAAAAAGTAGAGACACGCACACACACACACAGCCAGACACACACACACCCAGACATGCACACATACATACACACATACGCACATACATGCACTCACATGCACCACACATACACTCACATTTGTGCACGCAGTACCCACAAACACACGCGCACACGCCGACATCACACAATACCTCATTTTACAAAGTTCAAAGGTTTTCTCGTTGGACCATTTTCCAGCTGCAGTAGTACTTGTGTGTTTCAAATCGCCAGTTTACATGCGTTCGGTATGTGTGTCTGTAGCTGTTCCATCCGTTTCTGATATTTAGTGTCTGGGCTTGTGAATAGTGGAATGTGTGCGTGCTGCGTTTGACGCATCTGAGTGTGTGTGTGTCTGTCTGTCTGTCTGTCTCAGATGAAGAAGATCGCCCGGCGGCAGCAACAGCAACAACAGCAGCAGCAGGAGCAGGAGCAGTTGGGAGGGGGGCGGCGGGGGCCGAGTCGTGGGGGCCGGCAGAGCAACGACGACAGCGAAGGTGAGACCTGACACAGTTACGGTTACAGTTACGGGGAGGAATCCTGCTTATGGAAGCCCCTCCCTCTATCTGTATGATTATATATGAAAATAACAATAATTTCCCAGCTGGGCCGTAATCTTCAGTCCTTGTTCATTTCTCCTCACTCTCTCCCTCTCTCCAGATGGCTCCAGCGGTCACGGCCTGGACGGGCTGATGCCCTACCCCTCATTACCACGGCAGCAGCTGCTGGCTCTGGACCCCAACATATACGGGGGCGAGCCGTTCCGCCACGGGCTCACGCCGCCGCAGCTTGGACCCGAGCAGCTGCACTACGGTGAGGAATCCCAAGTGGGCTTAGACCTCACACACATGCCTTTCTGGACGTTACCTTCACTGAGAGCTCAGTCCTGGGGTATTTATAAGTCACTGTGACCTTTGACCTCTGCGTTGGCGTCCACACATGAGCACCGGAGCGTGAACAACATCTGATTTGCCCCCCTGCTGGGTCAGGTGACCGTCACCTCCTGTCTGCCTCGTTAACTTCATGTCTGCTGTAACCTGTCCGGTCAAATGTCACCCTAATCAGGTCACATTCTCTGCCTCTTTATCCACACCACAAGTGACCTTGTAATGTTTCATCATCCGGGGAAGTCAATGCAGAACCGGCCCAAGGTGCCAAACCTATTTTCTACACTGTCCTCACTTCCTCTTCCCTCCGCCCTCCTTTCATCCCAGACTCGGAGACAGTGTTCCACGACCTTGACAGCGACGGAAGCCTGAGTCACCTTGGCGACTGTCTCCTGGCAACGGCGGAGGGAGGACTTCTGACAGGGAGGGTGGGGAACCCCATCGATCGCCTCTACTCCATGCAGAATTCCTACTTCACCTCCTGACCCCCAGACCCCTGCTCTTTCCCCCCCAACTCCTCCGTAACAAACTGCACCATCTACCCAACCTGAGGTGGTGGACAAGCCTCACATATCCTTGCATCCTGTTCCTTTTTTTTTTTTTTAAAGGGCCCCCCCACCTTAACGACAGTCCAGAGACTCCCAAAAGATCACACGCCCCATTTTAAATGGTTGGAGAACCTTGTGTCAATGGACCCATTGAAAATGTGTCTGTAAAAGACTTCATGCAAACTCTGCAATGTAACGTGAATGTATCCAAAACCCCAACTAGCTTGACTTAGCTTAGCACTGGAAACACCATTTGATGAAATCGTAAATATATCTGAAAAATGTATTGTCCTGTAGACTGCGAAGAGCATCCTAACTAAAACACCTTCATATTCATCACTGAGCACTTCCGACAGAACTCCTGGTGTTTCCAAACACTGCTCTTAACCTGAGCCATCAGTCGGTTTTCAAATTCCCCTGGGTAACTCACTTATGGTGACAGCCCCTCACCAGGAGATGCAGCACTTCAGACACTCGTGTGGAACACGGATGAACTCGCTGGCCGTTTTGGCCTCCGTCTAAGAGGATCCTCCCCGGCTTTCACGCGCACAGGACCCTCGGAGCCCACCGGAAAGCAAGCCCCGGACCTCCAGACCTGCAGGGTTTCCCTGGTGTCCGGTTGTCACACTATTATCAAAACAGGAGGCTTCTTTACCTGGGGGTTTCAGGTTTTATATCAAGTGCAAATCCAGCCAAACCCTAGAGAAGTCAAGCACTGCTGAAATGGCCGTGTTTGCATTAGAAATGAACCTGCTGGATTGGTATATGTATGGCGACCTTTGGTGGCGACGGGTATTAGTCTGCTCCGTCCCGGCAGACTGAGCAAAAGATGACTGCGGTGCATCCAGAGGCAGTACTGTGACCCCAGGACTTAATAATTCACGGTCCAACGAGCCAGGCATTCCAGGCAGGGAGAGGGCCGGCCAAAGGGCGGTTTTTATATATCGGCGCTCCCGTCTGGGCGTGTTTGAGATTCCGTCCTACCCGAGGACTATTAATCTACCTCTGGCCACATCAGAACAGACCCTTGTCAAGGGATGGCTGTTCAGAGGGTTGGCGGATACAGGGGGAGGGGGTCACTTTGAAATGCCTCATAGCGTTATGGGATGGGCGGGGCATTTCACTGGTGGTACTGGTGGCAGGAGATGAGGTAAAGGTCTTATGGTTAATATCACATGTGAACGGGTTCCGGTTTGGGCTGAGGGTAAACAGCTCCGGTTCTGGTCCGGGGTGGTGTGCCACATCCACTCAAGCTCAGTACTTAATTGCTTTATTTAAGTAGTTATTTGGATAGTGAGTAGCCTCTGTGTGGTGTTAGAACTGTGCATCGGGAGCCAATCAAGAGGACTGGAGTGGTGTAACCCTGTTTTAAGGAGTCTTCTGCTGAAAAATTATTTCTTGCGCTCATGAGGATGAAAGTGTGTTTGATTGGGGTTGTTCTGTACTCTAAAGGGGCTGCATATGCTGATTGAGCCAAAGTGAAGGAAGTGATCTGAAGATCGTCATGGGTAGCGATGTCTGGATTTTCTACAGGGTCATGCAGTCACTGTACTGAGGCTGAAGATCAGAGTGTACAGAAGGTAGTTTGAGGTGAATTATAATACTCACCCTCAAACTAGCCTGACTGCACCAAGAGTAGATTTAGGGTGAGGATTGTGTGTGCGTCTAAGGTAGCGTACTGTCAGTTTACGGTGAGGACTAGATTATGCACCAAGTGTAGTTTGAGGGTAGTGCGCATTTAAGGTGGTAGTGAGGATGGTAGTGCACATTTAAGGTGGTAGTGAGGGTGGTAGTGCACATTTAAGGTGGTAGTGAGGATGGTAGTGCACACTTAGTGTAGATTTGAAGTGAGCAACAGAGTGTGCACTCAGGGTATTCAGTCCAGAAGCAGGGGGATTCCATTTCCTAGTGAATTCCTTGTGAACGCTTGTGCCACAGTGTTATTATGCTTTGTGTCAGAAGATTTTAAATGACATTTGTAACTACTTTGATTGTTCTGTATTTATTAAGGTTTTGACAGGAATTAAAATGAACTTACCCAGACACATTTCCAAGAGGCATCCAGTTAAAGTGATTCCTTATGTTACGATTATATATAAATGCTGAGAGGACCTTTTGGCTTATGTTATGGTAGTTAAGTTTGGTTGCTGATTGAAAGGGGTGAGAGGCCAGCCTTATCATTAGCCAATGATGTGCTTTGAATCGGTGATTGACAGGGGACTGGGCACTCTGCGGACCAGTCAGTTTTCAGCTGTGCCTGTCAGTTGGCTCCCTTTGTGTCCCTTTGGCTCCGCTGCTATATACACCCCTGTTAATTGAGCTGGTCAGGATAAAGACCAGCCACTAAGCTTAAGGATTCAAGTGGAATTCACGGCACAATAGGGAAGGACTGGAATAAGCGTTCACACTTTCTGAGAGCAAGCACAACTTTGCTGTCCTTAGGAAGGACAGAAATAACCAGGGTCACGCTCGGTCACAGGGTTAGCAAGAAGGTGAAAAATAAAGGTTCACAGAGTTTTTTTTTTTTTTTAAAGGAATGCGGAGGAGGCACATGGGAACGCTCCGGAATGTTGTTGTGTCAATCGCATGAAACGGCAAACTGCACTCGGACAAGTTTCATGAGAAGGAAGTCAGAATCAAACGAGAACATAGCATATTCTGCTGTAAAATAAAAGACCGTGTTATTACTGTAGATAAGCTTATAGCTACCAGTGTTGGTGCTGTCACTGCCATTTTATTGCTTTGTACTTGAAAGCCATCGCACGTCCCTCAGAGCCCCCTGGTGGAGTATTTTGTACTGTTTTCTTGTGCCTGTATTTTTAAATTCATCTGTATTGAAGTATTTATGTTACCGCATGGTGTGACGCGGATGCGTACTGATTGCTTGCATGGCGTCGGATCATTCTGTGAGGAGTCCCAACCCGGAGCTGAGAGAGAATCATTTTCCAGGTTTCCCTCCAAACTGGGATCAGTCCGCCCATGTGTGTGTGTGTGTGTGTGTTTGTCGAAAGGAGCTGTGTTCCCTTCTGCAGAGAGCAGACGTGCAGATTTCATGTCCAGAAAGTAAAAATCCAGACCAAGATTTTGTTTCAACCAAACAGTTGAGCATAAAGAGTCACAGTCACAGAGTGTTCAAATGGCTGGTTGAAACAAAAATCTTGGTCTGGATTTTTACTTTCTGGACCTGAAAATTCTATCTCTGCCAGAGAATGGGTTGCACCAGAGGGTAGGAATTTGGGGACTTTGAGAGGGAGGGGCAGATGAACACCCCTCCTTGGGTGGCCCATTGACACTCACAGGTGGCTTCATGTTTCGTCTCCTTGCTCGAGTATGATATCTGTCATCTGTACACCCAATACAATACAGTGTGATTCCAGCCTCCAGCCCTGGCCGTGAACCCTTCATTTTTTCTGTGCTTGTTTCCAAGAGCAGAACCCTTAGGTTCCCTTTTTGGGAACACTCCCACAGTCCAGTCGTGATCTCACACCCTGGTGATGCTTGCACGTGTGCCACGAGCCATGATCTGCATCCCTTTGCTCTAACCACTACCATTCCTGGATGCCAGCAGTTTAACTTTTGCATGTAGAGTAAAACCAAGGCCCCTTTAAGCATGACTGATATGTTGGTATCAACTCTCAGAACAGTGGGTGGCACTGACATATGCAACAGCACTGAAGCTACTCTCTCTCTCTCTCACACACACACACATGTTTGTATTCATATGTTTGTGGGGACCTTCTATTCATTTCTTTAGGAAAAATCCTACATCCTACATCCAACAAAGACAACCTTAACCCCTATCCAGCCCTAACCCTACCCATAAGTAACCAATAAAAAAAAATACAGCGGTACCTCAGTTCTCGAACTCATTATAACTCAAATTTCTTAAAAGTCGAACCAACCAGTTCGAAAAAAAAAATTTACCCAGAACTTGATCTGAATCTCAAAAGTCAAACCATGAACGCAGACCTAACATAACTTTTATGCGCGGGGAGTCACACGGCACGTCTCTCAGCGGAAACAAAGGGTAAAGCTTCAGTCTCAGCCTCGCATTCGCTGTGATAGCATCATGCATGTTTCCAATAATTGAATACATATATTTAGACAGTAAAAGTACATTTAGACAATGATAGACAGTAACAGTTAAAATAATTATTATATAATAAAATACATTTAAACGATTTCTAATTAATTGTTTTATATTAATAAAAAATCATGAATACATTTAGTTATAATAATATTGTTGTGCCAAGCGGGAACGGAACAGAGACACAAAGGCGCAGACGTCAGGGTATCGGGGAATACGGGGTTTACTTACAGGTAAGGCAGGCAAAACGCAGACGGATAATACAATGACCGGACTGGGGAAACAAACTGAAACATGGACAAAATACAGAGGACTAATGACAAGAACGAGAAACAGCTGATCACACGGGGATTCCACACGGGGTTAACGAGGGGGCGTGGCACACACAAGGCGCGGACGATTGGGCAGCACACATTGTTTGGATACATTTATTTTTTTACTTTAAAAAATACTGTTTTACTAAATGTGTTTAGATGTGTTTAATACAGTATATGCTTTTCTTATTTTACCCCGTTCATTTTGTGTTTAAATGCTAAAAAAAATTTTTGGGGGCCGGGAACCAATTAATTGATTTTCCATTATTTCTTCTGGGTAAAATTCGATCAGAACTCGAACTTTCTAGGATTCGTTCCGGAGTTCTAAGCAGATTAAGTTCGAGTTATGAGGTACCACTGTACAAGACTTTTTTTTACTTTTTTGATTGCAGTCACAGAATTTAATAAAATCGAGTTTCTTCTTGTGGGAACTGAAAAAACGGTCCCCACAATAACAAGTTGTTAAGGCATCGTGGGGAAACTGTTTTCTCAGTTTTTTCATCGTGTCCCTACAATGAAATATATACCAGACCCCC
>JAODUD010000045.1:15320486-15338799 GCA_026784285.1 Stomatorhinus walkeri
ACCCCCTTGTGATAACAGCGCCCCCTTGTGTGCTTCCCCCAGGTGGATATCCTGCACCCTGCTACACACCTGACGGGCGGCTATGAGAAGTTGATGGGGACCGTCCTCCACCCCACACTCCGCCTGGACGTGAGTATATGCACGCACGCGTTTACGCGTCTCGCCACAGTGTGGCGCTGTGAGGCACGTCTGACTCGCTCTTTCTCTCTCCAGGCCAACAGCAGCTGGCAGGACAGTAACGACCCCCTACTCAGTGTCACATCTTCACCTGCGGCCCCGAGCAACAACCACTCCAGTACCTCCACCCCCTAAGTCCCGCCCCTCCCTCCCCATTCGTCGTTAACTTTAACCACTCCCACTGATGCTGTAGTTCCCCTCCCCCCATTCCCTCTATCCTTGGACTGCATGCTATGATTTTTTTTTTTTTTCCCTCCGCCTCTTGTGCACGCAGGCACGCATACACAACATGCACATTTCAGCAGCGCGCATGCAGGTCGATGCCCATGGACATGCTTATGGACACATGCGTGCAGGACTACTGCCAGGAGGATGGGAGGCTTCGTCCAAATGGGGAGGAGCTTCCTGGCTATTGGCCACAGTGTCAGGAGGCTCCGCCCACATAGGGAGGAGCTCCCTGAGATCAGGAGAGGTGGCATCTGAATGGAAGGACTCGACACACAAATGGACCTGGCCTGGACACCTGTTTGGTGCTTGTAAATACATATTGTAATCTTACGCAGTGTTAACATTCACGTTGACCTCTGCCTTCATAGTTTTCTGGTGGAGCTGGTTGGGGTTATTTTTTTTGATTTTGCAAATATCCATGTGCGTGCGCGTGTGTTGTCGTGATTCAAAGTTGTGCCGGTGCGTGTTCAGAAAAAAAAAAAGAGAAAACAATTTCCCTGTCCTGTCACCAGCGCTCACTGGTAACCACGGTAACACAATCCAGATCTCGCTGGGAGCTGTGCTCCGCCTGTACATACCAAAGTACTGTCCCCGGTACTGTCCGTCCACCCGTACGGGTCCGTGCTGGGAAGTATCCAGCTTTGGATTTTAGACCTGGGGGCGTGGGCTCATCCATCCTATGGCCCCCTCACATCCCATTGGTAGATCTCTCTGTGCATTCTAGTGGACCAAGTGCTTTAATCACAGGCAGGACGCCCCATAGACAGACTGCGAAGATGAGGCTGTGCCCAGCGTCCTTCGCTCGGAGAGACCGAGAGGTTTGTGACCTCGCAAGAAGTCGCAGGCGGTTTTAGGTGAATGGTAGCAATCGGGCGGAGGCCGAATGGAGGCTGCCAGGCCCGTCATTATTTAAAGGACAGGTGGAGTGTGTGTTGGAGGGGCGAATTGGCGGTGCTGCGTGACAGTGGGGGGGTCATTTGGCATACAGAGAAGGGTGGAGGCGTCAACGAGCTGTAGGATGCATATGTACATTGGCTTTCTGCTCATAATTTTCAGAGACTTCTAGTTTTGTTTTAAAAGTGTTTTATTCATATTTTTCACCCATCAATTTCCTTGGGGGAAAAAATTAGTGAAATTATAGCCTTTTTTTTTTTTTTCTTAACGCTGTTTCACAAAGAAAACACCAGCCACCAAATATAGAAAATGTACTTGTTGCTACAGAACAGGAATTAACGTACGTTTTGGGGGTGAAGTTATTAAAATAAAAAAAAACACAAAAAAAATAAAAATGTGACTGTCTTCCATGCATGTAGGGCTTTTAAGAAGTTTTAGTGATTTTTATTCTAATTTTTAATTTTACGAAGAGGGGGGGAAAATACAAAAATGTAGAAACTGAATACAATGACCAAAAATGAGTATGTTCACGCTGTTGAGGACATGCACACGCATTGTTTGGGGGGCCCAGTTGGCTCCTGAACCATTGCCATTCATCATTCAACTGTTCTGTCTTCCAACCTCAAGGGGGCAGCATCTAGACTCAGAAACCGTTCATGGGCTCCAGGTACCATTACTCAATCCCTGTACTCAGAGGCTGTAGGAATAGGAGGAACAAGGAAACATTAAGACTAGTACTCTGTCATTTTAAACCAAAAATAGTATTATAATGTAATGACTATGGCAGTTGGCTGAGAGAAGGTGTGGTGTCTGGATGTATACTTTGTGTCTTCGTTTGCATCCTTTTAAAAAAAATTTTTTTTTCCTGCCTGTGAGTATTTTGTATCACTTGGGGGAGGGATGTGCGTGTGACAGGAAGCGGTGGTACGCTGTCCTGCCAGTAAGCCACATCACTCGATACAGGAGCCCTCGGGCTCAGAATTAACCAAAAACCGTTTGGGTGAACTGCAGCTGGGGAACAGTTAACAGAGAGCGGAATGGAACAGAATCGCTTTGTGTTCTCATCTGTCCGCGTAACTCCTCGAATAAAGGTGAAAACGTCGGATTATACCATCTTCATATTTGTGGAACATGCAAGACATGGAACACAGTCTTATTGATGTTGAGTTAGGGTTTATCTAATGTATGTTTAAAAAAAAAACAAAATGTCGGAACATGGTAGTTACCCTCCTTATGATTAATGTAATGAGCAATGTTATTACTGCAAGTTACTTTTTGTATTTCTTACTACTTGTTTATGGTGTCATTTTATTTTTAATAATTGTTTGGTCGCTTTTTCTGTCTGGCTGTTGGTTTGACATGATCAAATGTCTCTTTTTCTGTTTGTTTAAAAAATTAACTTTGAGTTCCCCCATCCCCCCCCCCTTTTTTTTGTCTAACACAGTGTTTCTCAACCCAGTCCTCAGGGACCCCCGAAAGTCATTTTTGCTCCCTCTAGCTAGCTGAGAGGGAGCAAAAACGTGGAGTCTGGGTTTCCAAGGACCAGTTTCAGAAAGACTCTGCCAAACCCCCATGTGACTTAGCCCATGTGCCCCATTTAAACATACCGTATCAGTGTGGTTCCGGGCCACGGTTTCCCTCCCCCCTCAGAGGCACCACCTTCCAAAATGTTCTCCAGATACTTTATTCCTCCACCTGTCCCATACCTGTATGCATACGTCCAGCACGCAAGTGCTGGAAGATGTTTGTTTTTTTTTTTTTTTGATGATGATGATGATGATGAGGGCTAAATTTGCCCCACCCCCATACTGTGGAAGTTTGGTGTATTCCTGTGGGTTGCTGCTTGCTACTCATTTTTAAAGGAACAGCTGAGAAAAGGGCCCCCACCTTTGTGTATAACTGCACATTTAAGTTCCCTCACTATCCACAATCATGGGCCGTACCAAAGTCAAAAAAAAAAAGAAAAAAAAATCCACTGCACCAGTTTATCAGGCAGATTCCTAGCCACCCCCATCCCGTATTTCCCTGCCCCCCCCATCCCGTATTTCCCTGCCCCACCCCTCTGTGTCAAACCCTTTTCTTGTGTATATAGATTTGCAGACTTGTGACTCGGCCCCTTTTATACCTCAACTTTAGACCTGTTCTAGAAAGATCGTAAAAGAAAAAAACACAATGAAAAAAGTAGTGTTCCTTATTAGAAAAATGAAAACTACATATTATAGCGTGCTTTTATTTCATATTTTTTTTAAGGGTGTTTTTTTTGGGGGGGGTGTGTCTTTGCTTGTTTTAATGGGAACAATGATCTTTAGTCACTACATCTAAAACATTGTGACGTTTTGAAAAAAAAATTAAAACATTTTAAAAGAAATGGTTTTCTGGTTATTCATTTAATAGTTGTAAATTACTGGTACCTAGTCTAGCTTCAAGCCAATGAGGTCTGTCCTGCATCAATTTGGATAAGTCCCACCCCCCCCCTCTTCTAAATGGATCCTGAGTGCCCATGAGTAAGGCTGACATGAAAAACAGACCATTTTACAGATTGTAAATGTGCTGATTGGGCATTTGGAGCAGAACGACAAACCACGTTTATAGGAGTACCATTCCTCACCGCCATACCACATGCAGTTAGGACTAAGTAATCCACCTGCAGCTAGACAGGTTTGGGCCTGGACAGCATTTGGATGGAAAACCAACCAGGAGAGCTGGGTTGCTGCAGGAAGAGGCGTCGGTGTGGCCAGCAAGCTGGCTTCGCTTGTGGTCTGTGTGGGTCGCAGTGCAGTGATGGTAACTGGGCTATAAAAATGGTGCCGTCCTCTAGGTGAGATGTAAAGGACCAAGGTCCTGACTCTGGGGTCATAAAAGATCCCCAGATATCCTTTAAAAGAGTAGGGGCAGTATGCTGATTCCCTGGCTGAAACTGACCTCATAATCACCCCCCCGTATCTAACTGGTGAATCCTCTCCTGCCCCCTCACCACCTTAGCTACTGTGAGGTGAGCGCACTGGTGCAGAATGGCTGCTGTTGCATCATCCAGGTGGGGGCCGCACAGTGGTGGTTGAACTGGCTGATGATGTCATTCACTGAGTCATCTATGACATCGCCACCTCATTGCTACACACGATGTGTGAACATTGCACATTTACGGTTATTGAGATTAACATTTTAATTAATGCTGGATAAGTGTTATTCATTTAAAAAGCTGAAGTAAATCAGGCATTAGGTGGACAATGACAGTCACTTAATATTTAAGGTTATATTCAGATTTGAAATATTTTTTTAAACAAACAGCATTATATTAAATGTTCATTAAAACAGCAAAGGTTGAGAGGTTCACAGGTAAAAAGAAAAAAAAAAAGTGTTGCTTTGTCACATCGGAATTTAGAAGGGTCATTCAGGGATAATCCCGTTTTCCACTCTGTGTGTTGTCACCTCGTCAATACTAACCAAAAGAATTCCATCCTGGCTGTACGTCCCGTCCACTAGGTGGCAGCAAATCAGCAACCTTAACGGCTCAAAAAGCAGCGCTGTTTTTCCTGTAATGTTCTACCTTGCAATGTCTTGTACTGGCCCCTACGTGGCACCGCCCAGACAACCTTTTATAAGTGACGACTGACGAAAAAGTGCAGTTGTATTTCCGTAACGCTCTAGCTCTACGATATCTAGGCCACTAGGGGGAACTCGGTGCCATAATCACGGATGTCACAAATCTCGGCGTTTGTGCCGTCTCAATAAAAAATGTTCTAATATCTAATATCAGCCAGTGTTTGGCAGATAATATTCAATAGACCAGAGATGATCATCATGGAATTTTTAGTCACACAACTGTGGTCAAGCGTGCAGCTTCGTTGCATAATGAAGGACAACAAACAAAGAAAAATAAATTACAATTATTTTTTTGATCAGTTGGCCACAGAGTAACAGCAAGTTATTTTGGGGAAAAAAATGTCTTAACATGATGAAATCTCACCAAATAGTAACATTGTGTACCTCAAACCTAAAAACACAGATCAACGATAACACGTGCAACTTCGTAACCATCATGCATTTCAGATGCAGAACATCAACATTACATTTCTCGGAATTTCAGAAGCACCGTACCCCTTTTTAAAGCAAATCTTCACGTTGTTAAAAAGGGGGGAGGGTATTAAACAGGTTTACAACTCAGCAGAAACTCTGCATAACAGGGGCAGTTTATCACCAAATTCAAAATCTACTTCGACGTGAAAACATGAGGTAGTTTGGAAGTTTGAGATTCAACTATATTTTTAATATTACAGGCAATCAAAGGTGGAAATATAAATCTTACGTCTTTAAAGGAAAATTAAGGCGCCACACACCATACAAGGAACAAAAATTCAAGCTCGAGATCTGAAACCCATCACGTCATCTACCACTACGAACTCTTTTCTGAAGGTCATTTAACCACAATCTTATTAAATCTTGCATACAAAAATGAAAGTGTCTTGCTCTTTCACAGTGACCTTTCTGTATAGTCTGCTCTTCTACAACTTCATTTAAAGTGGTGTGTGACGAAAGGCACAGAACTGAAAGTCCATATCCAGTAACTTCCTCATAGTTCCGAGTTCGTTTCACCAGTGAGCCACGTTCACCAGAACTACTGCCGAGATCATCCTGAGACTTACAGATGCTCTCCTTAACCGGACAGAACTTGAGGTCTATACATGCTCTTAAGCAGTAGATAAGTACACATGGGTGCCAATCGATTCAGGTGAGCAAATGTTGGAAAAGGCTGAAGCTTGCTGGTGGACTCCCTCCAAACCACACATGGTTTACGTAAACCAAGGAACAGGACGATATTTCAAATCCCGCAGCAGGAAAGTTTACAGCATGTGGCCTGTTGTTGACCATTCAACTTAACCGGAAGTACGCTAAACTGGTTAGTAGATAAAGTCCACCCACAGAAGGTCAATGAGCCTCCTTCCTGTCATTCCTACCTAAACCACACCGCTGAACCAATTTGCATTTTAAAACAATCACATTCGGCAAATGGCACTGAAGACCCCGTTACGTAAAACCTGAAGCCGACTCGCGTGAACGAAACCATTTTTAAAGTTGGTCTTCCTCCTAGAATAAGGAGAAGGACAGACACTAGTGTTTGCTCGGTCTGTGGGAAAGCCATGGCGTAGATGTGGGCTGCAACCCTAACATCAGGCTGCACTATTGGCTGGAGACTGTTACCCAGAGGGACACCTCCCACCTCTGCACTCGTGGCAGTTTGACAAAAAGCGCGATATTGAGGCCCGCCGAGTCGACCATCTGCATTAATGGAAAAAGACAACGCAAGTTCAACTGGATGAACTGGAATCCAAAGAGAAAACAGGATGACACATTTTTATCTACACGAATACCTGCTACAAGTCAAGTTCTCTTTGTAGGCTAGCGGGCTGAACTGCGGTCAAGGAAACAGCCTTGGGAAGTCGCCGATACTGATCCGGCAGTTTCCAGTAAATGTAACAAGTGCAAAATTTCTGTCTGTGGCTTTGTTACAGTCTACCGACGTCTCGCCTGATAAAACACGTCGACTTGGATCAGGCACTTTTAGCTTGGTATGTAGAGTTCAAGATCAAGGTGAAGATCCCTCAAAGATGAGAGGCATTGAGACTCCAAGACTCACGCTTCAAAGATGCCAGTTACATCTCAAGCACTGATCTCTTCCTAGAGGACAAACATTATACAACTAATGCATCTAAGTGGAGAATGACAGCTTACGAGAAATGGCACTAGAAGGGCGTGTTGGCCGGAGTGACGTGAAATCTCTATGAAGCGGAAAGGAATGTCAACATAGCCTTTCAGGGAATCGGCCACTCGCAATACAGGACGGGTGTCACACCTGACCATGGTTTTGTCCATCATAAAAAAGGGGCAAAAGCACCAGTCGCATTAAACAGCATTTTCATTTGCAAACGCAAGATTTCATTTCAGTCATTGGGAGGCTAAACAAACCCCAGTGACTGAACTTTATAATCAGCATTAAGTACAAGTAAAGTTTACATGTCAATAACACACAGGACTTGCCGGTCTGCCTCAGCCACCAGCGGGGGGTTCCACAAAGCAGGGTTCCTCAGTTAGCTGGGTTAATTTACGCTAGAAATCGTGGATGTCCAATAGGAATGCTCCTTATCTAAACTCTTACTGGATAATCATGACTTCTAGCTCAGTTAAGCCAGCTATCAAAGATCCTGCTTTGTGGAACAGCAGCCGGGAGATTTCAGAGCGCACTGTAGGTAAATCTGTAAGTCATGAAGAAAACTGAGGCTCTGCGGAGAGCTTCACCCCAGATTGCGATGTGACTTCCCCAACCGAGTGGGTCAGCCTGTCTATCAGTTAGTACTCCTCCTTTGAAGCGGTCAGACTGCATGATCATTTTGCAATCTGGCCATCATTCGACGTTGCAGGGATGTTGTTAGGGCACTGGGCGGTCTTCTCCATAGTCTTCTTCATTTTGATGGTGTTGCTCTTTAATGTCTGGAGAAAGACAATCCCCGTACACAGAGAGGGTTAGCGAGACGCAGCATGCACAAGTTTAGTACAAAACATATCTAAAAAAAGGCAGTGAAACACCTTGCACTTTAAACGGTGGTTTAAATGGCATAGCATGTATTGCGATGAGGGGATACTGGTTGCCATGACGTCCGTATCTGTCCCAACAGCACGGGTGGCAGAAACTGCGTCTCCAAAGCAACGGCAGCTTTTTCACAAACCAAACGGACAGGGGGGTGGGGTGCATGGGAAAGGCCAATGGCACGGCGCCTGGCGTGTTCCCCAGGCACTGAGCTCCGCACCGGCACGATACGTTAACGAGCGATGAGCCTGTAGAAGCATGAAGGCAGGGCGGAGCATTTTCAGTGGGTGGGGACACTGGATCCACAGCAGTGGGAAGTTAAAGTCATCATGGGGCTGGGGGGGGGGGGGAGGAAGGGCTGTGACTGGTGACTGGTCTGTCACTATCCAGGTTACACCTGGAAGAGGTGAATCGACTTCATGGCTGGCTGAAAAGCCAAATCAAATATGAGATATATAATTTAAATATTAATTAAGCCCTAACTTAGCTCCCCGCCCTTGAAGACCAGGCAATGCCCGCCACAACGTGGATGGAAGCCAAACCACACATATCTGTGGCTGCTCCAATTGCACATGGCAAGAAGCACTCGCGCAGACAAGAATAATCAAGCACAGATCTCAACACGCAGCTTTTTCATCATATTTATTAATATGAAAATGTGACAAAAAATATATAAATCTCAAAAAAAGTTAGTTCTTATACATGACAGCATAATTAATTAGTAGAATAAGTGGTAAGAGATGAACGATCGTGAGGAGCTTCCTAGGAAGTTAAACACACTTTGACCCCATAGACCTTACGAGTCGCCGGGGTTAAACACAGGAAATGATTGTCCGTTTGAGGTTTATTCCTGTTCCGCTACTGTGTGGTCGCTGTCCATTCTGTTCACTCAAATAAGAACAAATCCAAGGATGCAGGAGGTGTTCAGTTACATTTGATTATGGTTAATTAAAATATCTGGTTGAAATAAACAATTTAACAAAATAATAAATATGCACAGGAACCAGATGCAGGTGTTTAACAGCACAGAGTTAACTTGCATGCCACATATCTCGCACAAACATGTGATTTTTAACAAAAACTGACCCGCGTACACGCATGACGACGCCAGCCCAGCTAATCACAACAGACGCATAGCTAAGCTGAGGCCTTCAGGTACCGCTGGGGCACACGCGTGGAGATGTGGCATGCAAGTCAAGCCAAGACTTTCGCAAAAGAGGCAAACGAGCAAGTTTAACAGAGCGAACCGAGATCCTCGTCCTTCAGTTTGGGACAGATTCGACGAAATTCTCTACCAAGTCGTTCGCTGTGTTAATATCGAAGTCAAACTGCTAATGCGGATTTTTTTTTTTTAATACACAAACTGAAGGATCAGGATTAAACAGCCCAGGAAAATAAGGAAAGCAGGGGGTGTGTGAGCTGTTATGGATCTGTCTGGGTAATGCGGTCATGGTGCTGGGAGGGGGGCAATGGTCACAACGAATTAACAAAAACTAGAAACATACAAAATCTAAATATCAAAATTCCCCCGTTCAACTCCACACTAGAAGATGTTTAGCTATTATTTATTGGCTCTCACACAGAGAGACACACACAGGAAGTGTCGCCCTGCTTAGATACACGACTTCTAAATAAGCAGTGACAGAAAGTCGAACGAGGGTCTGACAAAGCCTGACCCAAGGAGATATTTCGAAAGGCCTGCTCAGAATCAGGTCTCACAATACTGCGCACGTGGTCCCTTCCTCGAAAGCCTTTACATTGAGCTTATCACAAAACGTCTCTCTAGAATGCAGTGGGTGGGGCTACTTGTTCTAGCTTCACATTCAGTAAAGCATTAAATTTATTATGAATCTCCGTCATTCTCAAGGACATCAGCTATAAGAAAAGAACCATTCCGAAGTTCTCCAGTGACAGAGGGAAAGTACCCTCTGACGTTTTTAGTGTGATTACGTTCGACCCTTTCCTTGTGTTACTGTTGAGTCGGAATAAGCGGCTCATCTGCCACCAACAGCCTCCCTTTGTTTTGACTTTTCCTTTTTATTATTAAATGCTTGCAGGATGATTAAAATTATGGCATCCATCTGCATGCGATCAAACAGCCAGTGAGACCGAACCGCCGATCCACAGACTGGATAACACAAGATTTTTCCATAGGAAGGGATCACTTAAGTGAGGTTAATCAAACACTGGCGTGTTGTTTTTCCTTTTTGAAAACACGGACAGTACATGACACCACATGTTTGGGGCACCGAACCAGGCAAGTGGCCCCACGATAAACACAGGATGGACACGCATAAACAGACACAAACATGCACACGCAACCGCGGCGGAACTTAAAATGCCGTCACTTGCGCGCGGCCGGGAAGGAGTTATACTGATCGTTACTGGAACTTTCTGAGAGTACCTCTTGCCGCAGGGTGTCAAAGCGCACGCTGGAAGCGCTGCCCTGAACCCCGCCCCTCCGGCAGAGGCAGCACAGGATGCGCTTAAACGTCGACAGCATCTCTTTATCCCGCAGAGAGTAGATGATGGGGTTGATCAGAGAGTTACACTCGGCAAGGACCAGGAAGTACTTCTCCACTGTCAGGATACCTTTCCCCCCCTTGAGGCCATCCACCAGAAGGACTACCAGACCGGGGGTCCAGCAGATGACAAAAGCACCTAAGACGCAAAGGGTTTAATCAGTGATCTCAATCTCCACAAAATGGGATGGGGGGGGGGGGGGGGGGGCAGAAACTGGTGTCCGTTTCTGACTTTGCTACAGTGACCAGTGACTCGTGGTCTGTGTTGGGTAAGTGACTCACAAAATTAACCAATTACAGACAGAGGTGGTAAGTTCAGGTCCAGAAAATACAAATCCAGGCCAAACTTATGTCCTGAAACTGGAACTCTCTATACTCAACTGGTGGGGGGGGGTGCATTCCCTAAAAAAATCACCATAAACAGGCACTGAATAAAATGATCCCCTATGGCTTATGAAAAGGCCGCAGAGCCCATGTTCTTGTGTGGGTGGACGTGTGAGAGGCCGCGGCACGAAACCAACAGCGAGACACAGAAATCCCGACTCGGGGAACTTCTCACAAAGTTTAAACTGTTCTGCTTGTTTGTTTCAGGGTTTGAAGCTGCCAAGCTTGGCTTTAAGTTCAGTAGGGGTGCGGTTAGACTCAGTAATCACATTTAAGGGAGTCATCGGTAGGACCCCTACAGTGAAATAAAAACCAGTGTGTGTGTGTGTGTGTTTGCGGCGCCTCACCCAGGATCATGGTCACGGTCTTCATGAGACTCACGACGGTCTCCTTGTGCTTAGTCTGCGTTGTGTGCTGCGACATCCTCTGGCTCTTCCTGCGCACGTACAGGAAGATGCGCAAGTACGTGACCACCATGATGGTAAAGGTGACCAGGTTGAGCACGGCCCAGAAGACCAGGTAGCTTCTGCTGTACAAAGGCGCCATGATGGAACAGTTCTCCAGGTCACACAGGCAGTGCCAGCCCATGCTGGGGATGAGGCCCATCAGCAGGGCCACTAGCCAGATACCCAGGATGAGCAGTACCACCCGCCGGTTGGACATCTTGCTGTGGAGCTGCATGGTAAAGATGGTCTGGTGTCTTTCCACAGCCACGGCCAGCAGGTTCACCACAGAGGCCGTAAGGCTTGTGTCGATCAGACCCTGCCGAAGAAACCACTGAGGCTTGGACAGCTTTTTGGTCCAGGGGCCCGTATGGAACATCAGGTACAGGTACGAGAGACCAGCAAACAGGTCGGCCGCAGCCAGGTTGCCCAGTAGGTAGTAGATGGGGTAGTGGAAGCCACGGTTGATGATGATGGCCACCATGACCAAGCTGTTGGCAAAGAGGATGAAGGCACAAACTATGATGCCCAGGATCACCACCAGCAGGCTTTGCGAGGTCCAAGAATCCTTGAAGTACTTCTCACTGCTGTTGTAGAAGAACTCCAGTGTCCGGTTGCAGTAGCACCCGGGCACGTCGTCGCCTACGATGTCTATACACATTGCCGCCGAGGTGGAGGAGGAGAGCGCAAGAGACACGTGTGAAGGACAGACGGGCAGCTACTGGATGCGAGAGTGCCAGCGGAGCGCGGGACAGTCTAGATGCTGGCCATTCTGATGGCACACATGGACTGCTCAGCTTAGCAACGTGGCTTCTCAGTCTGACATCGGGTTGCACTGTCCCTCAAGTCCTCGTCATTACCTGTCAGCCCCAAGCAGAAAAAGAGACAGACTTCAGGTTTCAATGATGAAACAGGCTGATATTAAGAAGAGAGGA
This sequence comes from Stomatorhinus walkeri, assembly GCA_026784285.1. Lineage (NCBI taxonomy): Eukaryota > Metazoa > Chordata > Actinopteri > Osteoglossiformes > Mormyridae > Stomatorhinus > Stomatorhinus walkeri. Next base: position 15,332,653 of record JAODUD010000045.1, read on the forward strand.
CTACCCATTATCCACTCAACCATCTCCTAAATTTAACTCCAGTAGCTCAACAAGAACACAAAAAAAAAAACAATAAAACAACCGTTCTCTCTGTGGCACCTTGGCTTTGGATAAAATCATCATATGAATAAATGTAAATTTCACCAGCCAGCTACCTTAAGAGATTATCTATTACTGCAGGGTAAACCCACTGGTTTACAGCACTAATATTCAGAGACCAGGGATGTGCATATAGACCGTTTTAGATATTCAAACAATTGACAGTATTATCTGAAAGTTACTCGCATGACAACGTAGGGTGATGATACACACGGCAACTATTTGAGTAATGTTGCCGGGCAATTTTGCTGACCGTTGTTGCTCAGGCACTATCCTGCTGATTAGGCAACAAAATTTCTATTTGCAAAAAAAATATCGGCAGCGGGCAACTTTTCATGATCATCTAGATCCAGAAGAGTTGTCCTTATCTCACCTGGTGGGCAGTTGCCCGGCAACATTGCTTAAAAAGTTGCCCCGTGTATCAATACCTTAAAACTACAGTAGACACAAAACAAAGGGGAATAAATAAAATGCAAAGTGTATCAGAATCACTCTTTATTGTGACTGCAACAGTCCCACCAGTCTTAACGTGTAGCCTAGGTCAGTGTTTCTCAACCCAGTCCTCAGGGACCTCCAGACAGTCCACGGTTTTGCTCCCTTCCAGCTCCCAACCAGAGAACTAGCAAAATAAATGTGTGTATTACCTCTGCTGAGAAGCTTCATGTATGATAGATCTTTCCATTTTACTTGATTTAGCACTGAACTAGTCGAATGTCTGTATACAAGTTGTGTTTGACAGAGTTCGCACAAAACGCAATTTTCAGTTAGCATATCAAAACACCCCCAACAGGTTTTGCGCTTTTTGTGGCAGCTGCCATATTTTTTGATAAACTCCCATGATTCTTTGCAATAGCAGAATAACCAAATAGGCATATCAGTGTTGAAATAATAATGCTTTGAACGGTTTTCCGAATAGTCGATTATCCACTCACACCCCTAGTACAGACCCCCCCCCCTCCCACAGCTGCAAAGAATGAATGCAGACAGAAAAAAGCTGTGTGGCCTAATTACAGAATGAGGCTCACTGAAACATGCCGACTTTCACACACCTCAAACATAAACCAGGCACGGGTGTCGAGAAACTTCTCAGGGTAAAAAATGACTCCCCTCCTTTCCCATCAACCTGATACCACTGTTTATAAAATGATGTCAGAATTTGGTCCCATGAGGTAACTTGTACAGAGATATATCAGACTCATAAATGTATATGCATTTATGGTCAGGGATTAAAACATACACAGAAAAACAACAGGGCCGGACACACACACACTATTGTTTTAGTAAACGAAAAAACAAAAAAGTGCAATTTCAGAGTGAACTGGAAATCTGGAGCGCCCAGCAACGACCAGGATGAACCATCCCAGGGGGAACAGGCACAACTGAGATGAAGGCTCCCTATCGAAAGCAGAATCTGCTAAACAGAGGTAGCAAATGAAGAGCCAACCATCCCAGTGTGAGCAAAAAAAAAAAAACAGCAAAATACAACCCACTAAAACCAACAGAGAGAACCTGGTGAGACAGTCATTTCTAACTTTAAGCATTAGCATTAGTCTCAACATCCGTGTGGCACCATCACCGTAGCACAGATACTTGAATTAACTGACGACTGACTAAGGGACACAAACTTAAAATGCTGAAATACTGTGACTGACAGCCTGATAATTCCTTAATCAAAATCCATCTTTGCCTACTGCATAGAGGATGCTTCAGGAGCCACAGCGAACACTGGACTTAAAAAAAAAAAAAGTTTATTAATGGTGGATTTCTTTGAATTCTAAATATTATTCAACAAAAAAAAAGCAGCTGGAAATTTATAAAACGGATTTGTAAAATAAGATGGGAGCTTCGCTGTGAAAATGAAATGCGGCAGAGCAATCATTTTATCTAGATTATTTTGTTTGGTTATTTTGTTTAATCTCAATTATTTTGTTATGCTGCAAGTGTAATTCATAATTTAAATTTAAATTTGATTAACTGTCCAGCTCTACAGTAATAACGTGTTATCTAGGGGCCTAGACAATAGGGAAGTCATCAAGGTCATAAACGCTAAATGGAAGTGAAAGACGATAAAGTCGGTTCAAAATGAGGTAGCTTAAATCAAAGTTATGTAGCTATCTGTCAAACCTCGCTTTGTGCTACAGTTCCCAATTCTTCTTGGTAACCTGCATATTTTCTGTGAGTGAAATCATGCTTTGACTGAATGTAGGGGTGAATCCCCCTCCTCCTGACAAAAAAAAAATAGCGTGAATTCTTTGATTACTGTACAGAGACGTTTTGTGAAGTGGTGAGCACCCACAAGTATACGTAGATGTTCAAAATGCATTCTGATTCTGGCACACCTCCAGACAACAAGGCCAAAGTGTGTGAATTATTCAAAATCAATCCACCAATTTCCCATACATCGAATTTCCCATCATCCTTAACAAACAACTCTGGCAAAACAACACCAAAAAAATAATCATATCAGGTTTATGAGCTGCAATATATGAATTTATCGAGACACATGGCTGTTCATTTGCCAGTTCTGTGTACGTTTCATAAGTATGTGTGTGAGTGTCCACTGTACATGGGTTTGGCTGTTTCTTTTCGAATCAGCAAACATGATTGTCCTGTTATTAATGACTCAACCACACCCTCTTTCCATCGCCACAGCCTTAAATTAACATTCATCCTTTCACGTCCTTCAGTGGTCCTTCCCATTATTCCGGACTCGAACCCACCACCAACTCACCCGTTCACTAAATTTCAGGTTTATCATTCATGTTTGCGTCACATATTTTTGCAAACATGTCATTTCGGTTGCACCCCAAAGCGCAAATACCACCTTCGCACAATGGTAGGAAATTGAAGTTTCGTGGGCATCAGCATGGTCTGGAAACAATGACATCAATGTATTTTACAATTCAGCCTAAATGGGAGATTTTGTGGAGACGACGCAAAAGGTCAAAGAGTATGAGATTTAAATCAAATGGCTCATTTGAGTAGTAACAGTAATATGAATCTCAGCCTTTAACAAAACTAAAGGAAAACTATGTACTACTTTTTATAAATTACATACCAATATTGTTTGTGAAGGCAAGATAGGTTCATGCTGGCGTCGACCCTGTTTTTCTGGTTTTATAAATGCATGCAGCAAAACTTTTCAAAAACATCTGCCGCTCCGATCAGAAACAAACGTATATTTTCCCATTCACGGTAAATCCAACATACAAAATCACGACATTTAATTTTACACATTCATATGTATTCGGAAGAAATAACGCGACATGCTGAAAAGCATAAACCTAAGATATCTGGGCGACTTCCAAATTAAATTTTTCGAACCATTAAAACATTCAACACTACTGTAAACTCTCAGCAATTACAAAGACCACACAGCCTAACTCGCCGTAAATGGGCACATTTAAGAAAGTTGAATAAATAAGTAGTTAAGAAAAACAAGACTTAGAGCTAACAATACTAAAGCAAACTTGGATTTCCATCTCCGCTGATAGTCTCGCCTATAAAAGTCATACATTTTACGTACACAAACACAGCTCCAAACAGACTAAAACTGGTAGTTTCTTACCAATCAATTAGATTTAATTCTGGTGTGTCCCATCTGCATAAGTGTGTCGTTATTTTTCAATCAGAGACGTTCCACATTTGCATGTAAGCCCTGGGTTTCGTAACTTCCTCGGGTTACCTGTGGACAGCAGCCCCTCCGCCTTACAGAAAGGGTGCGGTGCCGCTCGCCTTTATGGTGCCATAGTAGCGCTGCCTTTTCCTCGGTCTCTACAACCTGAGCCAGCTTGTCCCGCCCCTCAGGCTTATGATTGGCTAAGACCGGGAACAAGAGCCAATAAACATAAATTAAATTTCTGCGCTTGAAGGTGGTTTTCTAGTGAGCGCCCGCGTGCGTCTGAGCCCGCGTGTAAGTGTAACTCTACAACGGATTTGTCTCACATCTCTTTTAAGCCCTAGCATTAGTTTTGCTTCCGGTGACCGTTGTGTTGTAAATAATGGTGATGGCGTCGTCATGGAAATAGCGTGATGTACAGGTTCGGTCCTGGCCATATTCGTCGAACTGAAACGCTGAGGTTTGTGGAGATATTCCGTTGCAAAGAGGGTGAACCGCCGTGTGACACGCCAGCAGATCACCAGCAGAACATGTTCAAAAAAAAAAAAAAAAAAAAGAACAAGCAGCTGGTTAAAACTGGTTAAAAAAGGAGGAGGAGAGGTAAGACATGCTGCTGCTTGCTTGCAAGAGCCTGGTATGCCTTTGTTGCTGTAATTAGAGCTACAGCCAGGCCATACAGGGGAAATACGGAGCCTGCAGGCACAGGAGGCCCATAGTATCAGTCACACGCTGCCTGAATCTACGTTCCCCTGCCCTTTCCCCAAGCATTCCATTGGACAGACGATACAAATCATGGCTGAAAGATGAACATTTGTTTATCAAAGTTTGGGGCCTGTTCTTCATACATTAATAGGTGACTATGAATGTGCCATAGGTCTGTGTTTCTCATCCAAGCCCTTCTGGATGCTCAGGCAGTACACATTTTTGCTCTTGCCCGATTGCCATGGAATTGGGGAAGAAGAAAGACATGGACCATCTAGGGAAGACCATCTCTCTCCATCCTAGAACAGGATTTATAGGGGAGAGATGCATCTGACTTAGAAAAAACACTGTAGTCTACATTTTTAAATACCATGTCTGTGGTAAAAACTTTGCATTTTGTACAAAATGTCTACAAGAATTCGTAAGTGTGTTGAGCCTAGGATTTTTTGTTCGTGTTCGCCAACCATGGCCCTTGACGACCTATAGATGGTCCATGTTTTTGCTCCTTCCGGCTCTCTACCCTAGCGTGAGCTGGCAGGGAGCAAAAACACGGATTTTTACGGTTTTTACAAATGGGGTCAAGAAGTGGTACAGCAATGGCTGTCAGTGTCATTAAATGCAAATGTTTAGAGCATCCTCTTACCATGTATTAGGCGGGCACGACATTAACGTGCTAACGACTGGTCTGACTAGATTCCTGTGTAGGTTGTGGAAGCGACGCTGCTGGACATGAAGGCATATGGGAGGCTCAGTGAGTCATTAACGCCTTTAGTCAGGGTGTTAAGGATACAGGCACGACCTTTATTTGGTAATGGTGTAGTGAGACACCTAAATGGGTTCTGGAAGCATACGATGAAGGACTGAGAGACGGAAATTGCAGTTCCTGATTTAATGAAGTCAGAGAGGGGCCAGAAGTCTGTGATTTGTAGATTATAAAGTGAGAGGGTGGGGGTAAGCCAAAAGTGGCGATGGACATATTAGGGAGAGGAGTATTTCCGTTCTTGTAATAAAAATTAGTTCCACTAACCATGCCCCCCTCCCATTTTATGGTCATTTGAGTGCAGGGGGTCCTTCCTTCACATCTGTAATCATGCACAGATCGAGTTACTGTACTCGATGATCTGGAAGTGATTAGCCACGAACATGGAGGAACTCACGCATCATTCCAGACCCACTCAGTGCTGAGAACAGCCGACTCTACACATTCCAAGAATGCAAAAACGAGTAACACACACCGTGGAGTTTTGGTTAAAGCTGGGGAATCATGGTCCCAAGAGTCACTTAATCTGCCAGTCATACTGAAAATGAGAGGCGGGCCCATGGTGAGCACACAAGCCATGGTCACGCACACACGGGTGTTCATTTGCATTGCCCTTCTTGGGGGGGGTTATGCAGGAGGTTGAGTTTAAATTGGCTGGGGGCAGAAACACTTCACAGGAGGGGGTCTCTGGGAGAGATCCTCCACCCAGTGGGTGATGTGGGAGTTTTTTGGATGGGTGGGGGTGAAACTGTAAAACAAAGATTCCAGAACGACTGTTGCAGATGACAGCCAGCTAAGAGGACACATCCAACATGAGCAGATTTTGGCACCAAGAAGATCTTAGCTCAGAGTTTGGCGTGTAGTTTAGTCAAAAAACATAAAACACTTTAAAAGGAAAAGAAACCCAGGAAGACTCATGCTGGGGAATTTTACATGAATGAATAACAGGGTTCTGTCAAAGAGAGGA
>JAODUD010000045.1:15338899-15348947 GCA_026784285.1 Stomatorhinus walkeri
CACGATCTCTGGGGAGAGGCATGTCAGCTGGAAAGTCCACAATGTTTAATTACAGATAGTTATTTGAGCAGGAATATTAGCAGAGCACTCCTAGTACTACTGCACTTCACCTAATGTTTGTCACGATTCAGGATCGATAAAAGCAAAGGCAGACGTTGGGGAAAGACCAAGGGGCTTTATTAAAGCAAAACACAACTGGAAAGGCAAATGGACCACGAGGGATCAAAACTAAGCAGTGAGAGCTAGGAGGATGCACAGGGCAAACCAAGTCGGCAACATAACATTACGATGACTGTACTGGGGAGCTCAAAATGAGGAGGCACTATATACATCACAGATGAGGGAGCAAACGAGAGGCACCTGGGATCAGCCACGCGAGGGCTGAAACGAGAGGCACCTGGGATCAGCCACGCGGGGGCTGAAACGAGAGGCACCTGGGATCAGCCACGCGGGGGCCTGAAACGAGAGGCACCTGGGATCAGCCACGCGGGGCCTGAAACGAGAGGCACCTGGGATCAGCCACACGGGGCCTGAAACGAGAGGCACCTGGGATCAGCCACGCGGGGGCTGAAACGAGAGGCACCTGGGATCAGCCACACGAGGGCTGAAACGAGAGGCAGGGTTAAACAAGGAACAAGTGTGGCTCATTAGTGCCAAATGAGAGAACATGGGGGGAAAAGGCATGTGGGGTGTGACAGTGTCCTGTTGAATTATCAACATAATAACCTGCAGTGAGCTTTCTGCTCTGACTATAAAGTACATACGTTGTCTCCACTTTCTCCTTTAATAACAGCAATTGGAAACATGGTTAAAATGACTGGTAACACCTTACTTGACGGGGCGCAAATACTTAGCAATAACTCAATTACTCCTGAAATACAAATCATGAATAAATATAGTCGCTACTTGAGATAAAAGATGCATCACAATTCATTAATGATGAACAAACATGAGATCAGTATTTCACTTCTGTTATTCATTACATGTTCCTTCAGTAATTCACAAAGGCTGACAGAATTAACAGAGTAACAAATATAGAAACTGCTTGGGATAACATTCATCATGATTCATTAATGATAAATTAACATGAAATCAGTATGTAACTAAGATTTAGTTTGTGGTCAATTAACACATTAATTACAATGTAAGCATAATACTTATTTCTGCCCATCAAGTAAAGTCCATCCATCCATTATCTACACTTGCTTATCCTACTGGGTCACAGGGGTCTGGAGCCTACCCAGAAGCAATGGGCATGAGGCAGGGAACAACCCTGGACCGGGAACCAGCCCATCGCAGGGCACACCCACAGGCAATTTAGTAACTCCAATCAGCCTCACCATGTCTTTGGACTGCGGGGGGAAACCGGAGTACCCAGAGGAAACCCCACGACGACACGGGGAGAACATGCAAACTCCACACACACGGAACCCAGGCAGAGACTCGAACCCAGGTCCCAGAGGGGTGAGGCAACAGTGCTAACCACCATGCCACCCCATCAAGTAAAGTGTTATCAATTAATTAATATTTATAGTTTTTCATGTCTATGATATATACCTAGACATTGAAACCATAGTGAAAAGTGTCAGTTATGTATTTCAGCTGGTATGACGTCAGTATGACTATCAACTCATCTTTTAACTATCTGTAGATGACGTTTCACTAGATACCTGTCTCATGCAGGCAATGTGGCTGATCTAACCTCTTAACATCAAGATGAAGATCAATATGTTCTGCAGCTGTGACGCACACGTCATGCGGCTGATGTTTCCCAGGCCTAAGCTTTGTGGCCTTGTACTCCATGAGGTTATTTTCCGCGGGCACACTCGAGACTGGGGTCACACACGCTACCTTGGCCGGTTTGGCCCACGTGGGAGAGATGTAGCGGACCTCGCCGCCTGGTCTGTCTTCACTCGTTAACCATTTGCTGTTACGGTGCACGTGCTTCATCAGAGTGGATGGAGCAATTCTGCTTGTAGGCAAACCTGTAGCCTGCACATTCAGATAAAAAATGAATAGCTTTTTTTTAAAATAGAAGAACATGAGAAAAATTTATTGTAGCCAATTTTAATACAATTCAAATTGTGCTTCGAGAGAATTAACATTCGCCGGACATTACGACGGGATAGATTTAAATTTGCAGGATTTCAACAGAATTCCCCAGTCGAAGTTAATCTGGTAATTAACGGAAACCATGGTGGGGGAGTCGGGCATGGTGGGCAGGTCACAGGGAAACAGGAAACCTTGATTGGTCTGAAGCAATGTTCAGCCACACTCACAATGAAATGAACTGCATTTCCATTTAAGAAATCCAAAATAAACCCCAGAACGTCAGACAGTGGAGCTCAGGCAGGCTGGAATTGACCAATTTGCAGCTGAAATGTTGGACAGATTTGGGGCCATTTTACCCATAAAATGGATATTTCTGTTAAATCGGTTAGACCTATAATGGAAAACAAACATAATAATAATGTATGCATAATAATAATGAAACTAAACTTTAACGTAAAGGATCTTACTCAAGGGCCAAACATAGATATGGTTACTCTGCCGAGTACAGGATATGAACCTGTGACCTTCTGATCGTAAACAGAGAGATGTAAAACCCACATCGAAAGATACAGAGAGGGTTAGAGTAGGAAGTGTGGGCAGCTCTGTAGTAAAATATTCTTTCCGTTTGCATCTGAAGTCTCGAACGAACATATTGTTAGGAGAAAATGACAAAAACATGATACCAGAGAATGTATGTGGTTTCCAGTTACCCATACCATAGTCTTACTACACCTTTCCATGGAAATACACCACGGCTATGATGTCTGAGTGGTACTTTGCAGCCCCCCACGGAAAGGGCCATTTCAGGCAGCAGGGGCAGCTGGAAGAAGCGGACAGGTCTTCGCAAAGACTGTGTCTGTACAGGGGAGAGACCGGAAACACGCAGAGCGAGCAAGGGATGCAGCTGCAATACTGCGATGAAGCCCTAATGGAAATTATGTTTCAATTACATTCATGTTGGGGTAAATCGATTTTATGTCCATCAAAGTGCGCTAGATTAGCTATTGGTAAAGTTCAACTAATGTCACCTAGGGTGACCACTTAATCTATGTCAGGGGGGACACTTTGAGCTAGGACTGGAACTGTAAACTACCATTTCAATTAGAAGGACCTGGATTTCACATTAGCACCGAGTCCTTGCCACGTGCTGATTGGTCAGTCTCCTAAAATCATGCATGTGTCACTAATGTTAATGTGAAACAGCTGGATGAGTCTTTCAATGAAGGAAATAAACCAATAAAAGCAGGAGGAGAACTGAACTAATTAGCCAAACACAGGAGCCTCAGTTTTAAAGCAGTTCGTAAAACCCAAAGTAGCTCATGTTGTCCCTCTTGACACTGTGAGTCACCCCAGTATTTACGGTAACCATCCAACAGTCCCATGCATTGGTTGACTCAGCCACTAGCATTCCTACCATGATTGAGTAATCAGTACCTCATCTAATTATTTAACTAATTAAATTGATTAAATAAGCTGGTGGTGAAATTTAATGGATACGTGCAATGGTGCCCCTGAGGAGAGGTTTGGGAATTGAAGTGGTGTTCTTGTAGCCGTCCAACATGATATCAGTAACGTTTTGAAGATCAGAAGAAATTCCTGCTAGGTTTTTATTGTGTTACTGTTAATTTGTATATGTTCTAATGTTAAAATGCCCAGTCAGGCGGCGGGTTCGAGGCGTTCATGATGATGAGACGCTGCACCATATCAGGGCGTTCCAGGGCGAAGTACCAGCCCAACATCCCGCCCCAGTCGTGCTCAACCAGCACGCAGCTCGTGTGTCCTGGAAAATATGGGGAAAAAACGTTCATTGATGTTAAGGCGATGCTGACACACACAGAGCCAACATGTGCGATGCTAATAGACGATGATGTGTGGCTCAGCGATTGAAGTCAGTGTGATGTCATCGCTTGGCTCTTGAGTAAGGCCCATAACCCCAGTTTCTCTAGGGACAAGCTGCAAAATACATTTAATAACATTACTAATTACTATGTGCTGTCTTGCACTGACAGGATTAGCTCACTTCTTACTGGTTCCCGACAAGATGCACAAGATTAGCCAAACGTGGTAAATCCTGCCTACTGTGACTATGGAAGCCTTATTTCTCCTATTACTGCACACAGAGTCACACCGAGATCTTTCAGCCCCTTTTCCAGAATATAGTCTCCTGGCCTGCAGGGGGCAGCAGAGTCTCCACAGTCACGCAGGTTGACGGCTACTGTATCATAGATGTAATTAATTATTTATAATACATAATTCCCCCTAATCACTTAAGCATGAACCACTGAGTGAAGTGGTTAATGAGTGTTTATAGATATGAGTATTAATAGACAAAAGGTTAACTAGTTACTCTCTTGATTTTCTCTAATCATGATTTCTCTCACTGTCAGGTTTGTTTCAAGTGGCACCATGCATATTAGCACATATTAAGGTTTATTTCATAGCTAAGACATAGAATTCCTTTTTATCTATTACCAAAGGTGACAGTCATTTTGGTGGGCACTATATATTTGTGTAGGTCCTTGAAATTTTAACATACCTTATTGTCAAACATCTGGAAATTAGGTGGAGATTACAATACATAAACTTATGTGATTACTGGTGGTGCAGGAAGTCCCAAATTGAATCCCTATTTTCCATTTCTGAGCTGATTTAATATCTTTTGTTGAATTGATTGATTCTTAGCCAGATTAACCTTCTTTGTCAGATGGAATTCTGGCTTTCCTTCACATCAGAGATGAAAGTGGGACTGTGAGATACATTTGCACTATAGATTGTATCAGTACTGATTGGCTAGACACCACATGCCATAATTTGTGTCAGTGTGCTGTGTGGCCAATCAGCATTCTTATACTGCTGGCCAATGAAGACGATCCTGGGAGTTTGTCAGACCTGCCAGGCGTGGTGTGCGCTTAAAAAAAATGGTGTTTATCATGCTCTGGTTGTTCAGGGTGATGATTGAGAAGCAGACTGACCAATGGCTGCATGGAGGCTGTGTACATAATCGACCTATTATTGCATGCAAGAAGGTGGTCACCCTACAATATTTACCAAGGATCTTTAACAGCACTGCGTTATCCAGAAGAACCAACCTTTCAGATTTGCTTAGCCATGTTGAATTTAGTATGTTCAGTAAGAGTAGGAAAGGTGTTAATTATCTTTGGTCCGATTTCATTTCTGGCCTCCTTCTACTTTTCCCCTTGCCAATAAACCATCAAAATACGGTTGGGTTCACAGAATGGACCGTCCGCAATGTTTTGATTTTCAGGTAATATATACTTTTGCACGCAGCCTATGTGTGGGTGTAACCAGGTCCATAGTAAGTATGCACCGGTATGAACCAGCAAGGCACACGGGCTGCTGTCCACAGGTATCAGGAGAATGTTGCAAAACCCAAGGCTTATGTGCAAATCCGGAATGTGATTGAAAGATAACGACACACTTGTGCTGATAGGACAACGACAGAAATACATCTTCTTAATTGGTAAGAAACTACTAGTTTAGTGTTTTGAAGATGTTTTTTTGTACGCAAATGTATGCATAAGAGGCGAGACTATCAGCAGAGATGATGAGAGAGTTTGCTATAGTAGTGTTGGCTTTCAGACTTGTTTCTACTTGCTATGTAGACTCCGCTTTCTCAAATTTACCCATTTGATGCCAGTTAGGCTGTGGTCTTTGTAATTATAAACATTTTGCTGTTGTTTTAATGGTTGTGTGTGCTGAAAAAAATTTGAAAGTTGCCCAGATAATACAACCTTTAGTTCATGGTTTTTCAGCATTGTGTCAGACACCACACCCTGGGCATGACAAGGGGGTGCTAATTTGTTGACCGGGAGATTATATTGCTTTGCACGTTGCATTGCAATTTACCACGTTGCATTGCAATTTTTGCAATGTTGTATTTACAACAGATCTGGTTTGATTGCACATTAGTGATATGTGTCTTAAATGCAGTGATGGGCACAGCTAACCAAAATGTTACCTTTGATAACCGTTAATTTGCTAACTCCAAAGTTTAATTCAGTAACATTTAACAAACCACTTGGGCTCTAAAACCCTTAAAAACATGCCTACAGAACTCAATTATAACCTATTTAGCAATTTAGTTCTGCAGGGCTGGAGTGATTACCTGGGGATATTTAGTACTTATCCAACTGATCCGCTAACAAAAAAGTTAGCTTTGCTATTTAGCTAAATCAAATACTCGAATAGTCGAAATTGAATCCAAATTGAACCCTGAGCTTGTGAATCGAAATCAAATCGAATTGTGAGGTCGGGCCTGATTCCCAGCACTAAACAACTTATGTTGCTGAAATAAAAATATTCTAATTTATGTTTTGGCAAGTCTTTAAGTTAAAGTCCTTCGGAAACATGGTAGAGTTTTAGAGTTGCCCATTTTTATTTTCAGCTATTCTTTTCAGTCAAAAGTAATTTTTAAACACCTCTTCCAATATGGAAAGCTGCCATTCAATATCTCATTCCTATCGGATTGATATTGAATGGGAATCACATCATTAGCTTGCCTGTATTCCTGCTAAAACCGTCATCAAGTACAGCAATGATAAACCACGGTTCCCTGGCAAATTATGGAACTTTTGAATTGCCAAAGAGAAGGCCGACAGGAAAGTGGCAAATGATCTTTTCATGAAAGCCAAAGCACACAGGGCCATCAGGCCTGTTAAAAATCGAATACAGTAAAACTAACGACTAACTAACGGTTTGGAAAAGCCTTCACAACATCACCAAGTACAAAATGAACCCCCCCCACCCAAGCTGCAATTGATCCATGTCTACCAAATAAACTATACCTTTACAGTAGATTCAAAGCACAAAGACATGGTAACAGCTGCGGTTCACACCCTGACTCACCATTCATCACTTATTGCCTCATCTTCACCAATCTACTGCTCTTGCCATCAGCAACCTGCTGCAAGCACAGCCTTCATTGGTCCCTCTTCTTCCTCTAAGCCTAAGCTCCTTATTCAAAAATGTGCAACCCATATGCTCTTCAGGAAGCAGAAACACAGAAATGCTGCTGGACCTGATAACATCTGCCCTGCCAAGCCTTGTCACGCTGCCAGCACCACTTTGTTATCAGTCACTGCTACTGCGTACAGTTCCTGCCTGCTTTGAAACCTCCAGCCTCGTTCCTGTTCCTAAGAAATACAGGATAAGCCACCTCAATGATTACAGACCAGTTGTCCTGACATCTGACAGTCTTTGAGCACGTGTTACTCACCTGCATCAAATGTATTACTGAACCACTGGTTCCCATGCAGTTTCCCATGCAGAAACAACAGATCAGTAGAGGATACTATAAAATTTGGTCTTCATTACATCCAGCAATGTCATACCCTGCTCATCAGATTCTCTTGTGTGCCACGCCCCCTCGTTAACCATGTGCGGAATCCCCATGTTACCAGCTGTTTCTAGTTCTGCCTGATTAAGTTTCTGTATTTAAGTAGTTTCCCCAGTCCAGTCACTGTAGTGATGTGACAATTCTGCCTCATGTGTCTCTCTGTTTCCCTAATAAATCCCTCGTTCGTACCTCCAACTCAAAGACATTTTATGCAGTCATGGAAAGTCTGGGGAAGGCCCTTTGTCATACCCAAAATTTAGCTCCTTCACACCTCCCGTGCTGGGTGGCATGACAAAACGGGCAAGGCACATCGTGCTTCCCTGTGCTGCGAGTAAACATGTAAATGTAAAAAATTAATTTGCAGTGATGTCCAGTTTTCTTAATGTAATCAGGGCAACCAACTGCACTCACATCGTAGTAAGGGAATTTAGTGCTAATGGAGCTGCTTTCGTCATTTGAAAGCCATTTTTAATTCCATTAATGCATTAATCGACTGTGATGCTGACCTGACATTGACAAACATAATGTCTCAGAATTACCCATTGAGTGTGAATGTTTACCCTGGGATAGAATCAGAATCAGGGGTGTCCGGTACCTTAGGCACCGTGTTCCCTGAGGTCCAGGCTCATAATGCCCCTGTATTGGATAAGTAGATATGGAACACAGATGGATGGATGGATGGATGGGTAGATGGATAATGTATGTTCTCTTCATAATGTCAGTGTTTCTTCATCAAAACCTGAAGTCTACCTTTTTCTCTGCTTGAGGATGACAGGCAAAGACGAGCCGGATCTCAGGCCGAAGAGCCGTGTTGCCAAGCAGAACATCTCTATCACTGGGATGCTGAGCATCCAGGTTGTCCTGCTTTCACGGTCCCACAGCTGCCCGCCCGCCCTTCACATTTGCCTCTTGCGCTCTCCTCCTCTCCCTCGGCAGCAATGTGTATAGACATCGTAGGCGATGACAAACCCGGGTGCTACTGCAACCGGTCGCTGGAATTCTTCTACAATCACAGTGACAAGCGCATCAGCAATTCGTGGACCTTGAAAAACCTGCTGGTGGTGATCCTGGGCATCATAGTTTGTGCCTTCATCCTCTTTACCAACAGCTTGGTCATGGTGGCCATCATCATCAACCGTGGCTTCCACTACCCCATCTACTACCTACTGGGCAACCTGGCTGCGGCCGACCTGTTTGCTGGTCTCTCGTACCTGTACCTGATGTTCCATACAGGCCCCTGGATTACAAAGATGACCAAAGCCCAGTGGTTTGTGCGGCAGGGTCTGATCAACATAAGCCTGACAGCTTCTGTGGTCAATCTGCTGGCCGTGGCTGTGGAAAGACACCAGATTATCTTCACTGTTAAATTCCACAGCAGGATATCCAATTGTCGGGTGGCACTGCTCATCCTGGGTATCTGGCTAGTGGCCCTGCTGATGGGCCTCATCCCCAGCATGGGCTGGCACTGCCTGTGTGACCTGAAAAATTGCTCCACCATGATGCCCTTATACAGCAGGAGCTTCCTGGTCTTCTGGGCCATGGTCAACCTGGTCACCTTTATCATCATGGTGATCATGTACTTGCGCATCTTCCTGTACGTGCGCAGGAAAATCCAGAGGATGTCCCAGCACCAAACACAGAAGAAGCAAATGGATACTGTCATGAGTCTCATAAAGACCTTGACCATGATCCTGGGTGAGGGACCGTACTCACATACAAGTGAATGTACACTGGATAGTCTTTTTACAGAGACATACATTCATGGTTGTTTAGCCACTGATGCCCCCTAAGAGTCATTGATCCCTGTACCGCTTCCTGCCCCCCCACACGCTATCACTCTCTGTAGAGGTTGAGATGATCACTGATTATACTGTTTGTATCCTCCAGGTGCTTTTGTGATCTGCTGGACTCCAGGTCTAGTGGTCCTCCTGCTGGATGGCCTTGGCTACAGGGGCACAGGCATCCTGAAGGTGCATGAGTACTTCATGGTCCTGGCTGAGTGTAACTCTGTGGTCAACCCCATCATCTGCTCCTTGAGGAACCAAGAGATGCTGCTGACCTTTAAGGGCATCTTATGTAGCTCCTGCAGGAGGGCCTGGGGGCAGAGCAAAGCTTCCAGCGTGCCTGCTGATACCCTGATTCAAGAGGTACTCTCAGAAAGGTCCAGTAACGATCACTCCAACTCACACAAGACGGGCCATTTAAATGGTGCTCCGGTCAGGTGTATGTGCGTGCTTGTCTATCCACAGTGCCAGTATGGGTCATTTATGTATGTGAGACTAAGTGTATCTGTACATAATTCTGTCACATTTCTGCATGTGGATAAGAAGGACCTATCAGCTATCTATGTGTGACATGTGTGAGAAGCAAGTGCGTTACGTTAGTGATGCAAACAAAGCAACATTACCATACGGCCTGTTTTTCCATAAAAGATTTTTCTTTGTTATTCATTCATCCTTCTTAAAGTTGTTCATTTCTCAGTCCATGATTTTCCGTTTACAGTAATGCGATTGTTCTGCTTAAACTAATGGCTCAGTCAAAGGATCTGACATTGACACCTAGATCATGTCCATCCATCTATTCTCCACTGCTTATTTGGATCCCGGACATGGAGGCAGGAGTCAGAACAGAGATGCCCAG
>JAODUD010000045.1:15404026-15426349 GCA_026784285.1 Stomatorhinus walkeri
TGCTCTCCCCCCCCCCCCCCCGCTCTGATTCTTCCCGCCATGGATCACCAAAGCTTCCGGATTGCTTGTGCTCGGTTTAGTGGGATCATAGTGCAGCTAACTGTAAATAAACATAAGGATGTGTTGAATTTATACAGATCTCTAACTTTTGTGTCTCACAATACGCCTCTTATTAATATTTTAGGCGCACTGCTAAACTGCTCACCAAACTGAGGGTGTAAGTGAACATCCATGTAGTACTGAAATGCCAGCATCCGGACAAATGTGTTGCCCCTCATCTAAAGCCCTGGTGATGATTGTGCATGTGTCATATAATCGCTGATAGATTTGACGTTATTGCGACAGCCCTAGCAATATCTAAAACATTGGAGGCCTGGGGCAGCGTGTGGCTCAGTGGGCTAAGCCTGTGTCGCCTGTAATCAGAAGGTCGCTGGTTCAAAGCCAGCCTCAGCACGTCTGCGGGTCCTTGAGCAAGGCCCTTGACCCTCAGCTCCCTGGGCGCCGCTACGGGTGGCTGCCTGTCGCGGACAACTTGCTCTATAAAGAGCGAGTTGAGGGAGGCATGAAGACTATTTCCCCATGGGGATCAATAAAGTATAAAGGATTGATCGATTATCAAATCATAGGTCTTAATCTTTCTTTGTGTGTAGTCTAGATCTACTTTCCTTACAAAGGCAATAACCGCAGGTTAATTACTGTCAAATACCGATACTGGGTTAATTGTCTGATATCGTCGATCATATCGCCCAGCCCTAATATTTATAACGGAAGTGGGAAGGCTAATCATAGGATTGGGTTTTGTGTTTTGCGGACAGGGTGTGGACAAAGCTCGCTCTCAGCTCCTGATCGTCAATCGTGGGTTTGACCCCGTGTCGCCTATCCTGCATGAGCTGACCTTCCAGGCCATGGCCTACGACCTTTTGGACATTCAGCAGGACATCTACAAGTCAGCTCCTACCACGCTCCCTTGTACCTCGACAACAGCAGTACACCTACTATACATCTCATAATAGCACTTTGCGTTCTGCAGCATATAGAAACATGGTTCACGTCTCACAATTAATCTACAGCAGTAACTTTTATCAAACCTTAAATTAACTCCACGTCGTCGTAAGTACTGGGGGAGGGTTTGTATCTGATCAGTGACGGTACACTGCATTACTATCTTGTGTAATTATTCATGTTTCAGGTACCAGACAACGGGGCTTGGGGATTCCCTTGAAAAAGAGGTTCTCCTGGATGAGGATGATGATCTCTGGGTCCAGCTGAGGCACATGCACATTGCTGATGTCACAAAGTAGGAACCATACTTCCGTGCAAATGTAGTCCCCGAGTGTGTCCTGACGTTTTGATGGCATCACTCCTTGCGCTATGAATTCCACAGACAAACATAATTTTCTGTGAATGTGTGGATCTAGAGTGTTCTGATCATTGTCTTCCTTTGAGATAGGAAGGTGATAGAACTTCTACGGAACTTCTGTGAAAGTAAGAGAATGTCCACTGACAAGGTACGTCACTCCGCACTCAGGCTGACTTTTCATCAATCGTCATAAGTGATTCCAATATTCTTGGGATGTAGTTGACTTTGAGTTGTTTATATATACAGCAAACCGGTTAAATTTTCAGACAACACCAAGGAGGGTGGTGTAGCAGATACTGAACTAGCAGCACAGAGGCTACAGCGAGACCCTGATTTAACTGGCGACTGGGCTGGTACCTGGAAGACGATGTAGACAATGTAGACAAATGTAAGGCAATCTAAGCAGGGAGCAGAAATATTAAGTACAGATATTTTATGGATTCCACTGAAATAAAGATAGCCGATTATGAGAAAGATCTCGTTGTGTATGTTGATGCTTCCACGTCCCACTCTCTCCAGTGTGGAGAAGCAATAAAAAAGGCCAATAGGATGTTGGGTTATATCTCTGGGTGTGTGGAGTTTAAGTCAAGGGAGGTGATGCTAAGATTATACAATTTATTGGTAAGACTCCACCTAGAATATCGTGTGCAGGTTTGGTCACCATACCTTAAAAGGACATTGCAGTCTTAGAAAGGGTTCAATGTAGGGCTACGAGAATGATTCCTGGTCTTAGAGGAATGTCTTACGAGGAGAGGTTAGCTGAGCTGAATCTGCTCAGCCTCAAGCAAAGGAGACTAAGGGGGGACATGATCCAGGTTTACAAGATTCTAACAGGTCGGGATGCTGTTCAGCCAAATACTTACTTCAATATCATTTCAAATAGAGGAACTCGTGGGCATAGGTGGAACTTAGTGGGAGAACATTTTAAAATAAATTTCAGGAAGCACTTCTTTACACAGTGTGTAGTTAGAGTATGGAATAGTCTTCCTGCTAGTGTAGTGCAGGCTAAAACCCTGCGTTCCTTTAAATCGGAGCTAGATAAGATTTTGAACTCTGAGCTATTAGTAAAGTTCTTCCCAAACGAGTTAGATGGGCCGAATGGCCTTCTCTCGTTTGTATATTTTTCTTATGTAATTATGTTCTCATTTACTCCACTAGGCCAACATCAAGGACCTCTCTCAGATGGTCAAGAAGATGCCTCAGTACCAGAAAGAGCTCAGTCTGGTAAGTCATTGTTTCACGCAGTCACCCCACTCCTGTATCCCTAGTTCTGTCCATTTTGGCTGGTGGTTGACAGATTGTCACATAATCACCACTTACTGTGTTTCTTCGCGCTTGACGCAAACTCTGTTATCCTCTACTGCAGTATTCCACCCATCTTCACCTAGCTGAGGCCTGCATGAAGAAGTTCAAAGTCAACGTGGACAAGCTCTGTGAAGTCGAACAGGTCAGAGTTATGATTTTCGAATTTCAATTGATCAGTTCAACGCGGCTAATTAAAGATGTTCCCACAGACTCTGACCAATCAGCACCCTTCATGCTACCCCATGTGGTTTCTGGTGTCTTACATCACTTGTTTGCAGCACACCAGCCAACCACAGAGATAATCAGTCACACAGAAGGAACATGACACTTTGACCTGCACAGGTCAGACACACACATCGTATTTTTCAGTCAGAATAAACCACTTAAAGATTTACGGCACGTGCACGCAAAGGGGAAAGACCATACGATGGCTTCATTAAAACATTTCTAGAATGTTCTCTTGTGTGCAGGAAGTGTGTTCACCATTTAGGCCTCGTGCACAAACGTGCAAAAAGCTGACATTTTTCGCATAATCCAAATCCATTATTTTCACTTGAGCTACGTTTGTGCTGAATGTGTGACATTAATGGTTATTTCTTCTGTAGCATTGTCAGCCTTGATATAATCTAGGCACTGGAACTGTATTATGTCAACTGCAAATGCCAGTGTTCACTGCAAAACTGGTCAGAGTAATCTGCCTCAGAGGCAGGGATTAAACAGTTGTGTTTTTTTTTTTTTTTTTTTTAATTCTACCCCCCTTCACCATTACCACCTTCACTTCCTGTTCAGGACTTGGCTATGGGTACTGACGCTGAGAGTCAGCCCATCAAAGAAGCCATGACCAGCATTGTTCCTGTGCTGCTGAACAGCGAGATCCATCCGCACGATAAAATCCGCATCATATTGCTCTACATATTTCACAAGAAGGGTAAGTCTCCATTATGGCTCCAAACCTTTCACAAGAGGAAGGATGTATCTGTGTTTTTGCATGCTTTTGCAAGCAGAAGAACAGATCTCCATGCGTAAAACACATACGTGCATCTGCCAAATTCTGCCCGTGCAGAACTTATTCTAGAACTTTCAGTATTCTAAAACCAAGAATAATTGGTTTTAATTCGAGAGGTAGTGTTTTTTTTTTTTTTTTTAATATTTACCAGATGCTTTTATTCAAAGTGACATATTTCTTTTGAGAGAGCTGGGTCAGACGGGGTTAAGGGCCTTGCTTAAAGTCCCAATGGTGAAACCTTTCTGTAAACCACAGGATTTGAACAGCTGACCACACGTCACCCCAGAAAGAGACAGAAAAATCAGTCTAGATACCCAACAAGCCATCTCATCACTCTGCTGCCTGTTTCAGAATCAGCCATTAGCTTATGATCACCGTGGCCTGCTTGCCGTGTGGTAGTCACGGTTACCGGTCTTCACACAGGCATCGGTGAGGAGAAGGTGACCAAGCTCATCCAGCACGCCAACGTTCAGCAGGACAGCCACATCATCACCAACTTCCAACGGCTGGGCTGCTGCATAGTCTCTGGGGTAAGAAGTCGAGTTGACATCCAGCACCATCAGTGGAGGCTGATTCCAAATTGTCGGTCTTGCAGTCCAAAGCGGCTTGATATAAAATAGATGTCAGTACAATATGCGAGAATAACTGATTCACATAATGATTATTCTCGCATATTGTACTAATATATAATTAGGGTAAGAAAGTTTACTGCAAAAAGTATGTTTTGGTGATTCTCCTCCCAGTATCGAGGCCCTCAGTCTCTCTGAAGCTGCTTCTTCTCTCGGAGACATTCTGTAGATGCAGTGAGAAGTGAAGCCCGCATATCTGAACCAAAGCGCAGTTCAAGCTGCAGGTCTTCCCCAGGTGCAATAGTAATGTTCAGTAGGGTTCCAGTTGGACTAACCTCATCTGTCTGGGGCTGGTTCAGGGGCCTAATTCTGGGAAAGTGCTACCTGCCAGGAAAGTTCGTTCAGAGAGTACGTATCAGCTCTCCCGATGGACGCCCATCATTAAAGACGTGATGGAGGTAGGAAGCTTGTTTTGTCTTGTCTTACGAGGAGAGGTTAGCTGAGCTGAATCTGCTCAGCCTCAAGCAAAGGCGCTGTAACTTTCAGTCGGCCTGTCTTCCTCTTTAGCCTTCATGTTACCTTTTTCTTTTCCCAGAATGCTATTGAAGACAAGCTGGACAGGAAGCTGTGGCCTTTTATCTCAGACCCAGCACCCATCTCCACCACACAGACTGCCGTCAGGTGGGTGCCGGTGTTTGTGCTTCCACAGGAAGAGGCGCGCTTAGGCTGGCCAGCGAAGATTTCTGGGCACATGTGCGGTTAGGAATTGTGATTGGAGGGCATGTCATTAATGCCGGCGGACAAGAGGGACCTCGTGTGTGTGTGCGTGTCTGCGTATGTTGACCTCCCGTTTTGCGTCTCCACAGCGCGCGAGTCGGAATCTGGCACAAGAACAAGCCAGCGGCGGAGAGCCGCAGTGGCCCCCGGCTCATCGTCTTCGTGATTGGGGGCGTGACGCTCTCAGAGATGCGGAGCGCATACGAGGTCACGCGTGCCACCGACGGCAAGTGGGAAGTCCTCATCGGTAAGACGGGGAGGTCGACTGTCTAACGATGGGCACGTGTTGCGATAAACCTCCCGACTCACGGGCCGCTCACGACTCTCCCTTCTGCAGGCTCCACCCACATCCTCACGCCCACCACCTTCCTGGACGCCATGAAAAACCTGGACGAACCTTCCCAGTCTTCGTAACCACTCCAACCCCATCCCCGTCTGTCTGATGACTGCGCCCGACCCTGATGTGTGGAGCTCTGGCTAGCCTACATTTGTTTTGGTGTACCCCAGCACACCAATCAAACCGTCCCGTGAGCGTCGTCCAAGTGAAGTGCAGCTTCTTTCTCCTTTGGCACTGTCAGTCGTGGCGTCTTCAAACGTTGACGGTCACGTTTCACGGTCGCAGACCTGCCCTTTCCCATGCTCCTCACCAATTAGCATTTTTAGTCCCGGCATTCCCTGTGATTTTTTTCCAAAAATTCCACCTCGGTCTGAGAGAGCCCAACAAAAAGATACAATCAGCACATTATTTCTTCCTGCATTAAATAAATACAACACTTGTAATCCGTGCGCTATAGTCGACAATCTTCCGTCAATGCTTGCATAAATTCCTGCCTGGCTCTGTAGCTATATTTTTTGCCATTTTTAGAGTCTTGCGCATATTGGCACACATCCTGTACAGTTTAATGCTATGGCAGATTAATGATTTCTGTATTCAGCTGGATTTCTGCCACTTTTTGGAGTGAAAGCAGGTTTGATTATATCTGTGGCCTGTTGAGGCTCTGTTATTCCCATTCTTGCTTTCTGAGCAAATTATAAAATATTCAGAGCAAAGAATAAAGATCTAGACATCAGATATTAAGTGACAGTTTCACTTCTTCGATTAAGTGGAGCTTTTTAGCATCTATTTACTGTGTTGTCTTTAGAATTACGCACTTAAATGGACTATATACAGTTTATATATATATATAATATATATTTGGTAAGTGGCAGTGGGACCATTTCTTATGTTCTGTTGGTTAAAAATAAAAATGTACATGTTTGTTTCCTGTTGTTTTTGCACTGACTTGTAACAATGATCACAATCGGAACGTTACATGGATGAAAGTTGCCAATGACATTGTAATTGATTGCATTGAATAAATATCAGCCTTCCACTTGGGCACCTATCTTTGCTTGCATAACTGGCCCCATGTGTGCATCACTGGCCCTTTTTTAAAACACAAAGCTGAATTCAGTGTGTGATTGGACAATCTCCTTTCTATCATACCTCGGGACCTTTGAGTGGGAATACTAGGTTTGCTCCTCTGAGGTAAGGTGCAGGTCCCAGAGAACGTCCAGCTTTGGCAACCTGAATTGTGCGGATCATTTCGTCAAAATTGGTGCGTCAACCAGTCTAACCAGGAATGGACTAACTTCTCTGGGGCCGTAGGCTGGCGTGGGCCATTTTTTTTGAGCCGAAAGAGAAACGAGGGAATTAAAAATGAGGTATCGTCATTAATATGCCCAAGTATTATTCACAAGTTTTTCACAATTGCTGGAAGTTCCACCCTTAAACCTGGGTGCGAAGAGTGGTAATTATTGCTAACATATTGTCTATCCTGAACACTCCCGATAAAAATGCAAATAAAACGTATTGCTGTAATTTAAATGATATTTTATATCCCTAAGCATAATTTACAGAAACATTATCGTCATGGGGCCCCTAGTTTTCAGTGGTCCAGGAAGGTGCCTGCTCGTATCGAATGGTAAGACCGCCCCTGAGTAAGACGGCCTAGGTGGCAAAGCTGCGGATGGAGAAAGTGGGCGTCGGCACAGGCGGCGAGCTGGAAGGGTCACATGTGCTGCGTCAGACGTGAGAAAGGGCCCTGGAAAATGAGGCTGAACTACAAAACAGCCAGTGAGGCTCTGTAAACTACGTGAGATCCGGGTTGATTATGCAAATATTTGCATGACTCTCACAACCTGCTCTAACTGCCTACGATGCTTATGCTGGGTCACCCGCAAGTCATCCAGGGGGGAACCACGCCGCTCCTAGGATCTGAAGACCACTGATGTGGGTGACCCAAAACTAAGGCCTAAACTAAAACCAGGAGCGGATCACGTGGACCTCATCCAGGAAGGCAGGAGGATTATTTAATTTGATCTTGGATTAGTAATACTAATATTCTAATGGGAGAGCGAGAGTCTCTTGTCGAGGTAGATTTAGGTCTTAAGCTGCTTTTAAACCACTTCTGGGGTCTGCCTTGCGGGCTTGCAGAGTCAAGCGCAAAACACGGGCGATGAGGATAAATGCGCCCGTGAATCCGTGCATTTTTCTCATCACTCATGGTTTTGGAATTCAGATTCTGGTTTGACCAGTCTGACAGGAGGACCATTTGTTGCCTTTCAACTTCTTTGTGGTGAGACTGACACATTGAGGGACCTGGACAATGACAAGCGCCGAGGCGAAGACAAGAACCCCGATGGATGGCAAAGCAATTTATCAGGTTAGCAGACTTTCAACTATTAAAAATTTTATACAGCCCGCCACTCTGAGCCTATATAGAAGATATTTATGGTGGTTATGTGCTTTTACAGGTGTCCTCTCTCATTTGTGCGTGTGCTGCATTGCGTTTATTTATGATTGATTGTTTCTATTTATTTGTCGTTTCCTTGAAATAATTTTGATCTGAAGTTCCAGACCCTATAAGTCAAGATATTTTTCCACAGGGAGCAATTTCAGCTTCAGAAGATCAGGATCAGTTCTTCTCTCTGCTCAGTCATGTGCAGAGGAGAGACATGGATGATCAACGTTGTGTTTTGGACCCCAAAAAAAAGACACAAAATGTCACAGTAGACTCAGGTCAGTAACATACCCCAATAAGGAGTCGTACGTTATGAGCCTGCTGCAGAAATGAATTAAGCTTATGAGTTTTAAACTGTTTCCCTTCCATCCTTCAGATCCTGATATGGATCAGTTTTTTAACCTCGTGGCCGACACTCAGAGATGTCGCCTCGACGACCAGCGCGTGTCCATTGAGGTGTCACCACGACTCCGGCTGACTTCTAACAGTGTTCAAGATACAGAAGTAAAAATGGTGGCTGGACAGAGACCGAATCAGCTGGGAAATACGGTGAGAATTCGCCTAGATCCATTATCTTATGGATACGCAGTAACCCAACAACAGTAGGCTATGGAGTATATGATATATGCGGCATTAAAAGTGCTCAGAAGAGGCTCATTTGGCCTGGCGAAGTACTTCCTGACATTAATCTGCCAATTTCTCATTTGCAATGTGCGTCGTCTGTCCAGTGAACTGGTGGGTGAAATTTTCCACATATCTGGTTACCTGGGAATAAGCCCATTGCAGTACACATAAAAAAATCACAGGTAATAACCAAAGTTCGGCATGATCCTTAAGACTCGTAAGGTATTGATGGTGACGTTTTAGAGGTTTTCAAAAGTCATCAGGTCAAATAGACTATGGACCCAGCAGAGAATAGTGATACGTCCTTGTGCTTCATGTACTCTCCAGGGTCCTGTGAAGGTTGGGCAGGGGTGTTCTCCTCAGAACCTGATAACCTTTGGGTCTCCAACTATCTCCAAGAAGGCCCATTCCACACCAGCCTCCTGCACCCCCAAACAAAATAAGGTCATTCACCCAGCTTAGCTGTACTTTGTGTCTTAAAGAACTTCATTGATAACAGGTTCAATGAAAAGTAACTCCATAATTTTTTTCTCATTGGTCAACAGATTATTATTCACTTATTTTATATTTGCTCTGGGAAATAACAATTTAACATAAAAAAGAACCCTAACTCTAATGATCTCTAATTGTTCAAACAGGGGGCGCTCTCAGATTTAGAGAAGCAGGAAGAGTTCTTTTCTCTGCTAAGTCATGTTCAGAGGAAGAACATGGATGATCAGCGCTGTCCGTTGGGTCCCAAGAATAACACCCCAAGTGTCTACAAAAACAAAAACGCCAGTCACTCAGGTCTGAACTATACTTCCTAAGCTACACAACAGCCTTGATGTTGCTCAATAACGTCTAGCAAACATCGCACTCAGACCTGCTCTCTAAAATGATTTACAAATTTTGAATCAATCGTCTTATCTGTTCTTATCTTCCCCTTAGATTCAGAGATGGACCAGCTTTTCAATCTTGTGACTGACGCTCAAAGAAGTCGTCTTGATGATCAGCGTGTCTCCATCGAGATGTTGCCAGGACTGCATGTAGGCGCTGGTAGTGATCAGAATGGACAAGTGAAAATGGCAACCGAACAGACAGCGAATCAACTCAACAGCACGGTGAGTATGCATGCCGATTCCCAACGTTACGCTTTAAGTAAGAGAACATAGCACATCTATTAAATCTGCGGTTTATAGCTGCTGGATTAAATGAGTGTGTAACTTCAGTGGAGAATGATTCTGATTGGCTGTTCCTATTAAGTATTCTAATCTGTCCCTGGATCTCTATCTTCTCAAGCAGCAAGTGATCTCAGATTCTATGGATCAAGACCAGTTCTTCTCTCTGCTCAGTCATGTACAGAGGGGACACATGGATGACCAACGCTGTGTTTTGGACCCAAACAAGAAGATTCTAAACACCTCCAAAGACAAAATTACTGCTCATACAGGTCAATGCAAAGCACTCATATACTCTTGCTAGCTGCCATATTATTTTCTTTAATTAGGTTCATGATGAAATATTTGGATTAATCTAAGATATCTTTTCTTCTTCCTTTCATATATTAGATTCTGATCTTGTAATCGTAGATTCTGATATCGAGCAGCTTTTTAATCTAGTGGCCACCACGCAGAGATGTCGCCTTGACGACCAGCGTGTGTCCGTTAAGAAATTACCAGGCCTCCACGTAGCCGCTGATACTGATCAAGATGGACAAATGAAAACAGCAGCCGGACAGAAACCAAACCAACCTGTCAGTATGGTGAGAATTTCTGTAGATCCCTAAAATTAGGTTCGGGACCCAGGGTGGCTGGTGCTACTGCAAGCGCAATCTTCCTACATTATTGGTCTTGATAATGGATATCAATAATAAAATGTTTGATTTAGAAAAGTTGGGAAAGATCATAAAGGTGACCAGTTTTAACCAGCCACATTATTTTTGTTTACGCTTGTTCGGATACAGAGAGGGCAAACTACTGTGCTTCACCTCATGCTCCATTAACGTATGATATAAGAAAAGCTTAAACTGGGTTTCTGCTCTGACTACAAACGACACATGTAGCCTGCACTTTCTCCTTTAGTAGCATGTACAGATGCTCCTCTACTTAGAGACTTTCAACTTACGAACTTTCAGACATACGAACGAAGAGGACTGTAAGTCCAAATTGTATTCGTTGGGCTCCCGTTTCCTGTCTGCTACATCAATTTTTTTTTTCGGCGCGCCAATTCCGCCTAGAACGACTTCTGGCCGTTTCAGAACGTATCTCGTTCATAAGTAGAGGAGTGTCTGCAGTTGACAAAATGGCTAAAATAATTATTATTTATACATTTTTTCATGCTTAAAATATATAGACATTAAACTATAGTGACTGGTGTCAGCAATCTAATTTGGCTAATTTTGCATGGCTGCTCTAACTTTTTGAGTGCCGAAATGAAAATCAATCATTTCTGCAGCTGTGACGCAATTTATGTATGTGGTGCATCCCAGGCTTTATGTGTAAAGTAAGGGCACATTGATATCGAAAACAGCTGTATGTTAACATGTTGATTGTAATTATTGGATAAAGGAATATTTAAACTTAAATGCAAATAATTCTGATTAGCTGTCCCCATTTAGTAACTGAAGATGTGATTGGACAATGTGTATCCTGTCCAACAGAGGGCGATCTCAGATTCTTTGGAGCAAGACCAGTTCTTCTCTCTGCTCAGTCATGTACAGCAGGGACACATGGATGACCAACGCTGTGTTTTGGACCCAAACAAGCAGACCCCAAGTGCCCCCAAAGACAAAAAATCTGGTGAAATAGGTCCGTACTAGACCTCCACTAATCACTAAGGATAGTATTGTATCTCCTCTGACATAGCAACAAAAATATGCAAAAATCACAGCTGTACACCTCAGTTGTTTACTTACCTTTACTTACTAGTATTATTAATTTCCTGGTTGTTAATAAATAAATTAATCTTCATTCTAGATTCTGATATCGAGCAGCTTTTTAATCTAGTGGCCACCACGCAGAGATGTCGCCTTGACGACCAACGCGTGTCCATTAAGAAATTACCAGGCCTCCACGTAGCCGCTGGTACTGATCAAGATGGACAAATGAAAACAGCAGTGGGACAGAAACCAAATCAGCTTGTCAGCATGGTGAGAATTTTTGTAGAGCCCCAACATTTTAACATTATAAACTAAGGATAGATTGATTTTGACTGTTAAAGAAAACTGCATGTTAATCTCTTGATTGAAATGACTGGATTAAAAATATTCACATTCAAAGAAAGGGATTCTGATTAGCTGTCCCCATTTAGTAACTGAATATGTGATTGGACAATGTGTATCCTGTCCAACAGAGGGCGATCTCAGATTCTATGGAGCAAGACCAGTTCTTCTCTCTGCTTAGTCATGTACAGCAGGGACACATGGATGACCAACGCTGTGTTTTGGACCCAAACAAGAAGATTCTAAACACCTCCAAAGACAAAAATCCCAGTCATACTGGTTGGTACTAGACCCCTGTATATAAAAACTAACCATCCAAGGCTATACTTACCATGAGACTCACAAATAATGGGTTTGGGCCATTGGGATTTCCCAGATATGAAGGCCAGAGTCCATGGGATATGTTGTGGAGTTAGTGAGTTTTTTAAAAATTTTTATTCCAGATTGCATGAGAACTGGTTGAGATTTGCTTGCCAATGCTGTAACATCTGATGAGGAAGCCTAACATTAGATGGTCTCATCTCAAAAGCAACAAAAATGGTCTGAGTGAATTTTGGAGATTGGTTCTTCAATTGCAATTATATAAAGTTTACAATGTATGTTTGTTACAATGTATGTTTGTTACAATGTATGTTTGTTTATAATGTATACAATGTTTTCCATTTACGTTTTACATATTTAGCAGACACATTTGTCCAAGGTGACATTCTAGTGAGGCACATAGCATATCGCAAACATTGTTGCTGCAAGGTGTCACCTATGGATAAGTGCAGATAGGCTGAGCTTCCAATGAACGCCCAGGTGCACGTGAAAGCGGTATCGAAGCAGGAACTACAAAACAAGATTTATAAGAAGTGCATTTTCCCATTTCCTGACTGTCAATAAATCAACTGGTCTCCGTTATCCTAGATTCTGATATCGAGCAGCTTTTGAATCTAGTGGCCACCACACAGAGATGTCGCCTTGACGACCAGCGCGTGTCCATGAAGACATCACCAGGCTTCCATGTGACGTTTAGTATCGAACAGGATGGACATGTGAAAATGACAGCTGACCAGCAATCGGACCAGCATGGTAACATGGTGAGAATTCCCAGCTTTATGACTGAAGTGAGAACAGATTATGAATGTACCCACTCTTTGTCATTTTTAATAAATAATCTTTATAACCACAATAATTTCTGATTGGCTATTCCCATTTTTTTTCCTAATTCCTGATTGGATGATATCTAATTTCTCCAGCAGGGACTAGTTTCAGATTCGATGGACCAGGACCAGTTCTTCTCTCTGCTCAGTCATGTACAGAGGAGACACATGGAAGACCAACGCTGTCTTTTAAAACCCAAGAAGTCACCAGATACCCACAAAGACAAAAATACCAGTCATACAGGTTAATCCAAAGCACGCATACTCTTTTGATTACTTGTATATTATGAATATTGTTGTTCTTTAGCAGAGATTGGTTGACATTCACTTCAATTATTATATGAGCATAAACTTGTTTTTATACCTTCCATATTGTAGATTCTGATATGGACCAGCTTATTAACATTGTGGCCAGTACTCAGAGAAGTCGCCTTGATGACCAACGTGTATCCATTGGGATAGTACCAGGACTCTACCTGACTTCTGGTAATGAACAGAATGGACAAGTAAAAATGGTGGTTGGACAGAAATCAAACCAGCCTGGCAACATGGTGAGAATTTATGTATGTTCCAAACTTTATGATTAAGTATTTGAAGACAGACTGGAAAGTAGTGATGGCAAAATGAAGCTTCATGAACCAACTGCTGTATTTTCCAACACCACTAGATGGTGCCCTCGGTTCCAAAAAGGGCTCAATTTATGCCCTAAAGCAAACCAAGAACGCCATCTAGTGGGGTCCAAGAATACAGAAAATGATGCTTCATTTGGCCATCACTACTGGGAAGTATGGGATGACAGAAGTATGAGAAGATCGACTGACTGAATATGGGTTCATAATTATTATATTAAATGTGATTTAGAAGTACAACAAAACTATTCTGAAAGGCTGTTCTATGTGTTATATGTGAATGAATAATGTCTAATTTGGGCAACAGAGGGCAGTCTTAAATTCTATGGGGCAAGACCAGTTCTTCTCTCTACTCACTTATATACAGAGGGGACATATGGATGATCAACGCTGTGTTTTGGACCCCAGCAAGAAGACTCCAAGTACTCCCAAAGACAAAAATACTGCTCATACAGGTCTGTATTACAAGCGCAAACACAGAAAAGAGGAATCAAATAGGTTGGTACTGTATCTTCAGAGACACAAACTCCTGGTATCCAGACTGATTGATCTTTGTAATCGTAGATTCTGATATCGAGCAGCTTTTGAATCTAGTTGCCACCACGCAGAGATGTCGCCTTGACGACCAACGTGTGTCCATTAACACATTACCAGGCCTTCATGTGGCCGCTGGTAGTGACCAGGATGGACAAATGAAAACAGCAGCTGGACAGAAATCAAACCAGCTTGTCAAAATGGTGAGAATTTCTGTAGATCCCTAACATTATGTTTGAATTGAGCACAGACTGCTAATTAAGAGAACTGCATGTTAACCTCTTGATCGTAACTAAATTGGATTAAAGAAGATTTAGATTCAAATGAAAGGGATTCTGATTAGCTGTCCCCAATGAGTAACTGAAGATGTGATTGGACAATGTGTATCCTGTCCAACAGAGGGCGATCTCAGATTCTATGGAGCAAGACCAGTTCTTCTCTCTGCTTAGTCATGTTCAGAGGGGACACATGGATGACCAACGCTGTGTTTTGGACCCAAACAAGAAGATTCTAAACACCTCCAAAGAGAAAAATACTGGAGAAACAGGTCACTATGAGTGAATACCTGGTTCAGAACAGTGGTATTTCCCAAATATGAAAACTGCAATTATTATGTTTTACTTCCCTGTAAAAGAAACGCATCTGATCATTTATTCCCTGATTGATAATAGATCCATTGATCTTTGTTACTGTAGATTTTGATATCGAGCAGCTTTTGAATCTAGTGGCCACCACACAGAGATGTCGCTTTGACGACCAGCATGTGTTCATGAAGACGTTACCAGGACTCCATGTAACATTTAACATTGATCAGGATGGAAACGTGAAATTGGCAGCAAATCAGGAATCAAACCAGCTTGGCAACTTGGTGAGAATTTCCGTACATTCCCAACTTAATGCTTGAAGAACAGGTTCCAGAACAGGTCCACACTGATGGGTAATTTATTTATATATTATACATAATACCATCCTTTCATCCTCCAACCACTCAGTCACCAGTACAGGGTCATAAGATTTTGTTTATAGAGTAAAAAATAATTCTAGTGGATGGTTCCCATTCAACAGGAGAATTTGTGACTGAATAATGTGTGACTTGTCCAACAGGGGGCAGTCTCAGGTTTGGTGGACCAGGACCAGTACTCTGTGGTCTGCCATGAACAGAGAGGGAACATGGATGATCCGCGCTGTGCTTTAATCCCCAACAAAAACATCATTCATAAAAAAGGCCAGCACAAAGCATTCATGCGCTTGTGATTCATGACATTATCACCCTATAAGCATTAACTTCATCATTAACTTTTTTTGTCATTTCAACTTTCAGATTCTGATGTGGCCCAGCTTTTAAATCTAGCAGGGAGTGCTCAAAGATGTCACTTTGACAACCAAAATGTGTCCATCAAGACATTACCTGGGCTGTATGTAACCACAGGCAATAATAAGAATGGCGAATTTAATATGGTAAAAAATACTTCAATTTCTATATTGTGTTTGAATATTAATTAATCAGATTCTGGTTGTTGAAAACATTTTATCTGCACTAAACATAGTTCACCCCTGACACTACAGGCTATCTGCAGACTAGCTGAATATAGC
Source organism: Stomatorhinus walkeri (assembly GCA_026784285.1). Classification (NCBI taxonomy): domain Eukaryota; kingdom Metazoa; phylum Chordata; class Actinopteri; order Osteoglossiformes; family Mormyridae; genus Stomatorhinus; species Stomatorhinus walkeri. The sequence goes on from JAODUD010000045.1 coordinate 15,419,551, forward strand.
TAAGCTGTTTTTCCTTATAGAGAGTGTCATCAGCATGGTAAATTCAATATGGCAGATATGGCTTCAGAGGCAGCATGAATCAACCGGTACTCCTCTACTCTCTTTGTCTCTGTGTCTCTGTCCCCCAGGGCCCCAGGAAGGAGGAGCGGAGGCGTTCTTCTCAGAACCTTCTCACTGCCGGCTGCCCGGACATCTCCATTAAGGCCCATTTCCCCCCAGTGTGCTGCAACCAGGCCAGTGGTGTGGCGGCGTCTGCCAATCAGAAAGACAGGAAGTCACAGCATGAAGACAGGAAGTCACAGCATGAAGACAGGAAGTCACAAAATGAAGACAGGAAGTCACAGCATGAAGACAGGAAGTCACAACATGAAGACAGGAAGGACCAAAATGAAGACAGACAGCAAGCTCAGGTGAAAGGTTCTACCTTTTCAACCAAAATGATAAAGAGGCCTAATGGTTAGGGAAGTACACTAGAGATTGATAGATTACTAGTCGAATCCCCAACCAGTATGATACCACTGAAGTTCCTTAAGCAAAGTACTACTCCCTGGGTGCTAGATTATAGCTGCCGACTGCTATGTGACATATGGGTTAAATACAGAGGACACATTTTGTTGTTGTGTGTCAACAATGACAATTTTTCACTTCAAATGAATACACTGTATACCCTATGAAGCCAGTAAAAACTGGCAAAATTAATCAACTACAATTGAACTAGTAATTTTCTTTTTACTGTACTGGCATTCTTTCTCGAAAGAGATTTCAGAGCTACATTTACATTAATAATGCAATCACATAACTTTAGGTGATTTGCATGACAACAGTTCATGAAGTTGGGCAATGACAAAGTGTAGAAAATTTAGTTGCAGGCATATTGTCCTTCGGTTTGGTTAATTTAGAAAGCCATGTCGAATATGGCAGCTGTGTTTATGATTTTATTTATTCATCTTCAGATTAAGATTAAAAATGTAGTAATCTGAACTGTGATTGAGGAATCCCTGATTTATCCAGCAGGGGGCAGTCTTAGAATCAGACAGTGACCCGATAAACAAGAGGACTGTCAGACATAGAAATGCCAGTCAGACAGGTAAGCACTGCACTGATATATGCATGTCACAAATTAATGTTACTTTTCAGAACTTTTACTTCTGTGTTCCAGATTCTGATGGGGAAGCGCTTTTTAACCTAGTCGCCTACTCTCAGAGAGGTCGTCTTGCCGACCAGCGTGCATCTATGGGGACGGTACTTCAGCACCATATGTCCTCTGGTAATGATGGGGACGGGCAAGTGCAAATGCTGGCAGGAGAGAAGTTAAACAGGCTAGTCAGTATGGTAAGGGTTCATTTCTAATTTTATTATGGATAATAAGCTGACTTTTTATGGAGAGCAGATCATTCTGGTCAAGAAAGTAAAAATCCAGACCAAGGTTATGTTTCAACCAGCCAGTTGAGTATAAAGAGTCACAGTCACAGAGTACTCGACTGGTTGGTTGAAACAAAACCTTGGTCTGGATTTTTACTTACTGGACCTGAACTATCCACCTCTGATTGAGGGAAACCTGTAACACTGTAGACATCATCCATCCATCTGTGTTCTATGTGCTTATTCTGGTACATAAAAGAAGTTAAGTGGTGATAATATGTAGAAAGTGGCTCCGTGAAGGAGATTGATGGTTGTAGATGGGGGTTGGGGGCAGACTGGGCCAGATCAGGTGACCATGTGTGGCTGGGATTTTTCAGGTCACTGTTTTTCTAGTGGTGTGACGGGGGTGCAGCACCGGTGTGGCGTTTCCTCATTGTTTCAGGCACCTGCGTGCTCGACATACATTCAGGTGATCACAGGACTGTTTGTTCAAACATGACTCGTCAGCGCGACACACCCAGCATGTGGTCGATCCAGCGCGTGAGAAATTTCAAGCATGGTGCGAGAGTGTGTCTCGGTGAGAGCTCACATCCCTGACGGAAGCGCTGCTTCAGTAAAAGTAGTTAGACTAGTCAGGAGGGACTTTACACGAGGATGGCAAGCGCTTCTCCTACTGCTGCTGTTTTCCCGTACTTTGTCCTGCAGAGCCACAGGAAGGAGGAACTGCCAGCAAGGTCTCTAAACCCATCTTGTGTGACCCACTCTGGTCCTGGGTCCTCTGCAGAACCTGATGTAGGGGCCAAGAATATCCTCATTCTGCCCACTCGGGTACAATAGTGAAGTGAATGACAACTTGCCCCAGGGGACTGTAGGGGCGAGAAACCCAGGACCCTGCACTCTAGAGCACCCCCCTGCTGATCAAAGTAAATTTGGCTGATCAATCCGCTGGCTAGATGCCCCTCCTAATATTATATAAAAATAGCTCGAGTGACCAATTTAGGGGGCCCCTTACCTATATCAGCCTAGGGACCCCAGAAAAGTTCATCCGCCCCTCACTAACCCCATCGTGATTTAGCATCACATCCTGGATGTCCCCTGCATTGTGTCCTAAGCATCCTGGGATAGAGTCTATGCTCATTATAATAAATGGATGGACAGATGTGTGATTGGCTCAAAGCATCTTCTAACTGCAATAAAACACCTTTGATTGGTTCTTTCAACACATAGTCTATATATTATTCAGCAGGGGGTAGTTTCATATTCAGAGGACCAGGACCAGTTCTATTCCCTACTCAATATTGTTCAATAGGTAAGGATGGATGATCAGCGCTGCAATTTGGACCCCAGCAAGAAGAGATCAAACATCCCCATAGACACCAATATCAGTCATTCAAGTCTGTGCTGAGTTAGACAGCGAGACTGAGTCAGACAGCATATATACTTATGACCCATCTGGTGGACACATCTTATGTTAAATTATAACTCTTTTTAAATTTGGAATAAGTATATTCGCCTGTCAACCATGTATTATTGAAATAATTATTCTCCTTCCATATTCAGATGTAAGGCACCTTTTTAACACCATAACCAACACTCAGAAATGCCACCCTGTTGCCTAACGTGTTTGCATCAGGTTTTTACTGGGTCTCCAAGCAGCATCTACGATGGTTCAGGATGGACCGAGCCTGAGAAACATCGCAACACGTCGGCGACTTAACGACAATGGTGTAGGTCCTCAGGTCCTGGCAGCTTACAGGATGTTTTACCGGTGGATCGTAAAATAAACACACCAGGTCAATGTAGGCAGTTATAAAATCCACTCCCCGTCTGTCCATTCATCCGTCCATTTTCTGTGCCCTTTATCCAGCTCACGGTTGTGCTGAGTCGCCCCCAGGAAACTCAAAGATGGACACGCGCCGCATATGCAGAACATAAATAGGGCCCTTTAAAATGGGTGGTTAATTATACACAAACAAAAAATGTAATTAAGCACAAATATGGAGGACGTGTTAAATTTCATAAAGCAGTGGTGGCTTAGAACACTTAGGATGGGTAGATTTTTAGTTCTGCATGAGTAGGATTTAGAAGAGCATTTCAGTACAGGGTGCTATGGTAATCCACAGCTCTGATCTTCATCTGATAATGCCTGGTTTGTGTGGTGTGTCAATCCGTGCTGCTGCTCCTGATCTTTCAGGGCTGTCATATTGTGAAAAACGCTACATAAGACTTTGTGGAATGGAATTTTTTTTCTGTCCTTCAGGACCCCAAGAAAGATGAGCAGAGGTACTCCTCTGCTCTCGGAATGCTAATAGGATCTTTACATGTAGTGTCTGGAATTGACCACGATGGACGTCCAGATGTGGAAGATTCCCCGCTGATGTTGCCAGGAGTTCAGGTTTGCGTTTCACAGCTGGCTATCTCTACAATGTGGTTTGGGATAATACATCCATCCATCCATCTCAGGCTGACACATTTGGCAAACGGTGGACATTTAGAGTCTGTGGAAGTCATATTTCTCCTTAAACTTTTGAGGTAGACTGTGCTGCATGAAAAGTTAGGAAGGACAGCGGATTCCTTGCTTTTAATTCTCTACAGTTAGCCTAGTAAAGCAGTTACATACTGGTTCTGTATAGATCAATATTCCCAATCCGGTCCTCGGGGACCCGCAGGCAGTCTAGGTTTTTGTGGACTGTCTGGCAGGGAGCTGGGAAGGAACTAAAATATGGAGCATCTGAGGGTTTCCAAGGACCGGGTTGGGAAACACTGGTATAGATGGACAGGTAGATTCCAGCTCAAGTAATGCAACAGCAAGTGCTATATTTTTTCTTTATTTTTCCTGCAGGGCTTTAGAATAGAGGATCAGCAATACTCTCTTCATCAGTGTACCAGACCCAGAACCCCCAGCACGGTCTTTGGTCAGGGCAACTCAACCAAGCCAGATGAGAAGCATCTCCTCTCAAGCCATGATGCACACAACCTACAGAACCACGGGGGACTCAGGGATGATGGGGGGAATGAGAAAGGGAAGCTAGAAGAAGGATACAGGAAGAAAGGGAAGTGGGAAAAGGAGGAAAAAAAGAGGCAGGAGAAACAGGAGAAGGAAGAGAAGAAAAAAGCAGAAAAAAAGGTGAAGAAGGAAAAGAGGGATGGGAAAAAGGAGAAAAGAGAAGAGGAAACGAGGGGCAATGAAGATGTGGGAGAAGAAAAGGAAGAGACAGTGGGAGAGGATGCTGAAGGAGGGAGTACGGAGGATGAGAGGAAAAAGGGAGGGAAGCGGACAGATAGAGGCAAAGAGAAAGGAGAGAAAGGAAACAGAAAAAAGGGGGGAAAGGGATGGAAGTAAATGAGTGAGAAGTTTAGAGAGAAGAAGAAAAAGCCACAAAGACATATTAATCAGAGAAGTAAAGCAAGATTGAGATGGAAAAATGAGTGGAATGGAACCATGGAGCTTATGATGCTGTCTGTGTAAGAGGTCACTTACCTCCAGTAGCGTTTCCTGTCTTGTGATACCGCGAGCAATGCGTGTCAGTCAATTACCCATCAGTTACTGTAAGAGTCAGATCCAGTTTCACCCTCGGTTATGAGGAAGTTATCGTGAGAATGTATGATTACCCTTTCCAATAAAAGGCATTCATGCATGATAAACACAATTTTACGTTTCATGCGTTTCCTTTTTTGAGAAACTGAAACTGCTGTAAAATTAATATAGAACTAACCCAGTTACAACATTCATGGTATCCCCAAGACATTCCCAAGAACATCATCAGAAAACTCTCAAAATATCCACTGAACCACAGTACATAAACTAAAGAAATCATTACTGCAGACATATGCTCTGTTTGTGATAATTTCCCATGCGCTGCAATCCCAAAGCTATATAAATATGTTTACATATAACAAGTGATTGCATCAGAATAAACTTAAATTAATAAATACTTATTTACGGTCGTCAGCAATATTTAGAAACGGCTTATTTTATTGGTTCCTTGTGAGAGTATCTAACGTCCAATAGGATTACAGCAGGGGCGGAGCCGAGCTGCGTCTGCTGCACGTTTTGCGACGTATTGTCGTACAGCAGTTTGGTCCCCGTAGCGGCTAATGCTACATTCTTAGAGCAAAAAGCGTCTTTTGGTACAGAATAAAGCCATGCTGTCTTCAAGCGGCAAATCGGACGTTATTTTTGTGAGTACCATATGATCATGTTTGCTTTATTCCGCTGTTTTGTTCTGAAAATGTTTCGATAAGCGAAGAATCTTTGAAGGCCTCTGTTGACACCTCGGGTCTAAATCACATTTTGTTGCGCGTCTTGTACATCCTAACACGGATGTGGTGCGGTAATAGGTGATACGAACCAGCTAAGCGAACATCCATACATGTGAAGTTAGAAGCTAGTTTCAGTGTTTTAAGTTAAAGCTACACAGCTATAAACTCTGCACGTGTATTGCGTAACGCGCTAGAATGATCGGGATTAACAGTTGCCAAAGAAATGAGAAGCAACTTTGATTCGCAGCATACTTAAATATGACTGTGTGCTTATGCACGATCCCAGGAGGAAGATGACCTTCCGTATGAGGAGGAGATCATCCGCAACCCCTACTCGGTGAAGTGCTGGATGCGCTATATTGAACACAAGCAGAGCGGCGCCAAATCGGTTCTGAATTTGATCTACGAGCGGGCGCTGAAGGAGCTGCCCGGCAGGTAAGGCATACACAATGCGGTCACATAATAATAATGACAAGCTGACAAATCTGTCAGTTGCAGCTGTGTCTCGAATTTCTATACTTAGAAGTACGTATACGTACAATATACGGAATGGGGAGTTCTGCTAATCCAGCGGTTTCTATTGAATATTTCATTGCTAACCCCGATTATGCTTGTGTTCCAGCTATAAACTGTGGTATAATTATCTGAGGGAGAGGAGGAAGCAGGTGAAGGGGAAGTGCATCACCGAGCCTGTATACGAGGAGGTCAACAACTGTCATGAGAGAGCGCTGGTTTTCATGCACAAGGTAGTTTGCGGGGTGCTGGGCCTGCAGAGGGGCAGGGCCACAGGTATAAATAGCAGCTGTACTTAGCTGTAAATAGCTGTGTCTGATTGTCATCCCGCAATAAGTGCTTTGAGAAAGCATGGTTCACCTCTGGGAGGCCAGGGAAGCAGAAAGATACGCTTATTGTCAGTATTGTCCAGTGGCAATTGGATCCTATACTGCAATGTCTTTAAACCCAGTACTCGAGGTCCTCCAGACGGTCCACATTTTTCCTCCCTCCCAACTCCCAGCCAATTACCTGGTACAGATGTGTTGGCAGCTGGGAGAAAGCAAAAATGTGGAGCGTTTTGAGAGGGGGTCCCAGAGAACTAGGATGGGAATTTCTGCCCTACAGGTAACTGAAACAGAAGCACCTTTTTCTGTGTCGACTGACTCTGTCTTCTGCTGCC